>OMKL01141950.1:0-20695 GCA_900302295.1 Parasudis fraserbrunneri | reverse complement strand
ACCTCTGCTTTTTAATTGCTGTAATTTTTTTTACTTATTTACTTTAAGACTTTTTATTCTTTTTATGCCTTTTATACTTTAAAAAAAATCTATTTTATGTAAAGCACTTTGAATTGCCTCTGTGTATGAAATGTGCTATCCAAATAATCTTGCCTTACCTTGCAATTCAAAGCACAGAAACTATTATGGTTTTCTCCTGTATTCCACCAAACATTATGTTTCTGTCCATTTTTGGTTTTGCTTGTGACTGAATTAGGCAATGGTGGCACTTACGTTACCAGTCACAGAGCATGACCTCAAGGTTTTCTCCGAATTTCTGACATTTATCTTACTTTGTGGGCCCCATTTTTCTGGGTCAGAGACAGGATGAACCTGAGACCACATGAACGCAGTATTGAGACATGCACTCTGTAGGTGTTAAAAAGCTGTGTGTAGTTAGCACTTTCGTCATCAGTAAATCACACGGAGGGAGCCATTGAAATCATTTGAATCTTTATTCTTGCACCCTTCACGCTGACACATTTAATTAGGTTAAATGTGCAAAAAGGTTGGTACCCAGTTCTTATGTAGGTTATATTTCATTATGCAAAATGATTGTGTGCCTGGTTAGTAAATCAGATTTGTCTGTCTTTACACATGCAGCTGCATTAGCACCAATGCAAACCTTTAGTAGATCAGGCCGCGTGTGTGACAGAGAGTGCGAGAAACGCTTATACTCCTTGCAAGAGGTTGTCCTAGGGCTGGGATGTCTGCCGAATATTAAGATATACCGTCATGGATCCATACAAAGGTAGAGATTTTTTAATGTACCGTCATCAACGATATATACAAATTGTTAAATTACACGTTTTGTTTTTTTCAAAGTTAATCTAAAAATGTTTCCTTGCAGCAGTATTGTAAAGGGATATAAAATTTGATTAAAATGTACTCTTTTGAATCAAAAAGCAGTATGACAATTGTATTACAAAAAAAGACTACCTGATTACATGCAAAATCACACTGTACTTTGCACTGGAAAAACCAAATACCGTCAGATATCGACATGCTGTCAAAAATAAGAAAAATATCAGTCTGACCATATCGCCCAGCCCTAGGTTGTCAATTCAACCTGTATATAGCTAGAACAAGCCTAGTTGGACAAACTAGCCAAGTATCGGTTACACATGTCAGAGGCCTTGGCTGTGGCTGCAGGCTAATGGTCCTGATGTGTGGCACCGGCAACCTTGTCTATGTCCATAAATTAGCAGTTAGTGTCTTGAGGACGGCAGGCCTGTTGTGGAGGAGGGCCAAGCAGCTGGCAAGATCACCGTTGTCATGGGTACTAATGTAATGTTTTCTTATGACATCATGTCCTCAAAAGCATGCGGAACCTCTGTTAATATTCGAAATCCTATGTGTGTGATGATAATATATGTAGTATTTTGTGTGTGTGTGTGTGTGTTTGTGTCAACACTGGACGTTTTCTTTGCTTTGGTTGTTTCACTCCTCGTGTCCTGGCGGGGTGGAACGTGGCACTATCTTCATTTTGATTGGCCGTAGAGGACCGAGCAGGCCTTGAGGATCCATCTGAAGGGGGATCTGTGAAGTGGAAATGCTTGGTAAGAAGTTTGTAAAGGAGATCTCTCTCTTTATAATGTTTCTTGTGAGGCAGTTGAAGTTGAAATAGGTTGTACAGGCTGTATTTGCAAATATTGCTTATGAAGTAGGCTACTTGGGCACATGGATAATTGGCAAGACCTGCAAGCAACAGACCTGTTGCTTCTGTTCTTACATTTCTATGTCTGTTTTACATAGACCGTACATCTAACCGTGAATGTGAAGTTATTTTTGTTGATGGAGCATGTTTTGTTTGGAAAGGCTTCCTTTGGGCTGTAATGCCATTCAGCAGAACTCCTGTGGATCCAACCCAGTGGAAACACAATATCAATACAAATCAGAGGCTACCAACGGATTCGTCACGATCTCATCAATTATCTTTCATTGTCACCGGTCTCATCATGTTTCTGCGGTAATCCTGCCATGGTACGGACATAGAATTTACAATGATATATTGCTGTCAAAATCTTCCTTGTACATGTTTAAGTTGTGATCTTTACTGCTGATGTTGGGTGTGGACATGAATGTAGACGTCACCTCGGTCTCCTCGCAGACGGAGAAGCTGAGGCCCCTCAGAACCTCCACCAGAACCAGTTTAACCACCACCAGAGCGAACCGCATCCCGATACAGTTCCTTGGTCCTGCCCCGAAAGGCAGGTAGGCATACATGTTGATGTTCTGCTTGTTCTCCTTACTGAACCTGAACGATAAATAGAAGAGGGTCAACGACGCACAGTTAAAGGGGAATGCCACCCATTTTAAGAATGTATGTATGTTCTTCCCGTGCCCCGGGACAGTTCAGTCAGTATTTGTGAACACGCACCATTCTCTCCTAAAGCTAGACATCAGAGAGAGAACCCTCCAGTGTGACTGGGATGTAAAATCTGGGGCTGCTCCATCGATAATGCATGGGGCTCTGATTTTATGAGGCCACAAAATGTTTGTGTGAGCTCTTAACACCAAAACATTTTTTTTTTTATCCTGGTTAAGACCTTCTAGCAATACTACAATTTAAACCTCATTTGGGTGTAAGAGCTCTCACAAACATTTCGTCTTAAAGCCTGAACCTGAACACACACACACACACACAACCACACACACACACACACACACACAACCACACACACACACACACCCACACACACACACACACACACACAGAGATAACTAATTACCTCTCAGGTTTGAATTCCTCCGGCTCTGGCCATAGGTCAGGGTCCCTGTGCATCGCATAGATGGGAATCATAACAAGCATGCCTTTGGGGATGGTGATGCCGTTGATCTCCACGGTTGCCTTGGCAACGCGTTCCAGACGTGGAGCTGGCGGGTAGAGCCTAAGGTAAAAACGCGGACGATACTGTAAAACAAATCTTTTTGCAAAAAAAAAAGTGTATATATATTAACCCTTTCTTCCCCTCACAGGTTTGTACTTAGCTATGCACTTGAGTTATGCACTGGATTATGGCACTGTGATGCTGGTAATACCACCGATTGTTTACTTTGATCAGTTTCTGGTCTGCACACACTTGTAAGTCGCTTTGGATAAAAGCATCTGCTAAATGACTAAACTGTAAACTGTAAACTGTAAAGGTCAACATTCCTCTACAACTGTTGCCTCGCAAGCCAGAGAGACTTCTCGCAAGTTGTTCACAGCATTGGGGTTCGTCTGGTTTCCATTCCCAAGTGATGGCTGGAAGTAAGGCTGGCTCTTCATCAGTGTTGCTGGTCCAGTCAGTTTTGGACGGTGATTCGAGGTTGCTGGTGCGAATCTGGCGTTGTGAAGAAATATTTCCCCCCGAAAAGTATCTTTGTAGTATCATGGTTTTAATTGGACTATACCATGGTATTATTAACAAGTGTTACCATGGCGATAAATGATCAGTATCATGGTAAATTATTTACACAATGGCCCGGTACCATGGTAAAAATGAAATTACCATCAAACTACCATGATACTTTTTTTTAAGGGCAATTACACAAAATCTGAAAATTACCTAGTGCGCACCTATCAAGTTACATTTTAAAGTCTGAGAGTGATGATGTATGTTCCATTGTCTTATTTGGGTGTTATTGTCAGGTGATCAGTATACCTAGATGACATAAACTACCAGTAACTACCTGAGAGTGATGATGTATGTTCCATTGTCTTATCTGGGTGTTATTGTCAGGTGATCAGTACATCTAGATGACATAAACTACCAGTAACTACCTGAGAGTCTCATTGACAACGCTGTCCAGGTACTCCATATGCATCAGAGCCTCGTACTGGACAGGAGCCTACACACACACACACACACACACACACACACACACACACATTAAAAAAACGATTAATTTATGTCCACATAAATTACCAACAGGCAAGGGGCTTTAAAATCGTAAATGCTGTCAGATATTGATATTATTTCAGTTACATATTAACTAAATTTACAATCAGGTATATATACATGTAGTCCAAGCTAGCAATCAAAATAATATTGTATCTGACTATATTGTGTTTATTCCTTGCTATCTATACAATCTTGGATCATATGCTGATAACTATGTTGGACAGAGGTCTGATTTTCAAGTCTGTGGATTGCCTAGGGTTGCAAAGGGTCAGAATCTTTCCAGGAAATTTCCGGAAACTTTCCATGGGAAGTTAAGCTTGGGAATTTAGGAAATGTTGCCCAATTTCAATAAAAGATATTTGCTTATATTAGTGAACTTATTTTGTGGGGAAATACACATTATAAGGCAATACAAGGTCTTGTGGCATGTTTTTGGTTAAAACATCCTCATTGAACTCCTTAAGCCCGACAGACTGGACTGGGCAGGTCCAGTTGATTAGCTGACTTTCACTATTTAGTGCGTTTAAGCTAGTGCAAATACAGTGGTATCATATGAAACTAGACAACCTAAGGAATCCATAGGTACCATGTTTGTCATGCTAGCTTGTCGAGAAGGGTGCTAAATAATGCTGCAATATTAGGCTAAAGGCGAGGGGAAGAAATGGCATGGTCATTTTCAAAAGGGGTACCTTGACCTCTCGCCTCAAGATATCTGAATGAAAATGGGTTCTATCCCCAAGAGTCTCCCCTTTACAGACATGCCCACTGTATGCTAATCCAATGCAGTTTTGTATTAGCAATGTATTAGCATGCAGTACAAACGTGTTATTTTCACCTATTTTAAAAATGGTGTATTGGCCTATTTCTGCATACTGTGGTTCCTAAACAGTCTTGGAATTGCATACATTGGGTATGGTTGTAAAGCAGAGACTCTTGTGGATCCAATGAGTCCAACTGTATTCATGTGTGATGATGTTAGTCCCCATAGTAGCCATTTCAGTATAGTGACCCATTTTCAGAACAAAATCGCTTGCCATCCAGTCGCTAACCCCGCATACCTTGTTGGGGAAGGTGGAGTCTATCTCCTCCTGCAGGCGTTTCATGACGTCTGGGTTTCTCGCCAGTTCGTAGGCCAGGAAAGTGAGAAGGGTGCTGCTGGTCTCATAACCAGCGACGACAAATATGGTAGCCTGGGACAAGATCTCGTGATCGCTCAGCCCTGAACAGGGGGGGGTTGTAGAGAAGAAGGATGAGAGGAGGCCGATGTGCTGCGTTCAATGTGGTGTCGGATTTATCGGAAAGAACCGAGTTTCCGCCACACAAAAATATCATGCGATCGGCCCACAAAAGTCAGGAGAAAACTTTGGTTGCCGAGTTGTGAGATCATGAGATCAGTGCCACCATTGGTTTATTCAGCCACAAGCAAAAAAAAAAAAAAAAAGTGGACAGAAACACATAATTTTTGGTAGAATGCAGAAGAAAACAATGAGATGAACTTGTTAAAACAGTAGCGGCCTAAACCCACAGTATCCATGTTTTGAACTATTACCGTTTCTCCTGGCTTTGACCTACGGTATGGGTCAGTGACTGTGACGCGAACGCCAGCAGGTCGGGTGAATAAAGGTTGGGTGATCATTAAGTCATTAAGTCTGAAGTACCGAGTTTATATGCGGGCATTATACCAGGGGATCCTGACCCCATATTGAGGTAATAAACATTATACGGTTCCCTCCTGAATTATTGACAGATGTAGTTACCTTTATGTTGCTCCTCGCTATGGGAGTGGTTGTCCTTCTGGCCGCCCATCATGAGTTGAAGGAAATCCACCCTCTGAAAGCAGACGAAAAAATCTGTCTGTTTATGTGTCCATGTTAATGTGTGTGTGTGTATGATGTGCAGTGCCCTCAAAATTCTTAACACCCAAAGTAAATGAACAAAAAAATTATTGTTGTTTATCAGCTTGATCTTACACTAAAAATGATCCACAACTATTCACATTTACTTAAAGGGGATTTCCACCACAAAGCAACAATTTACCAGACTGAGCCATAACTGATTAATTCACTGTATGTGGCCGGCCAAACCGATTTCTGCTCAGAAACATCGGACACGGAAGGTGCTAATTTGGTAGAGCCAGACGTCATAATGATGCTTAGCTCCACCCTCACTCAGTTTTGAAGAGCTAGACCTGGGGAGTGAGGTTCCACTGTGATTTCCCCCCTTTGCAGCTGCCCAGTGAAGCTCAAACTGTCAGTACGTGCGACCAAACCGTACTGTGTAGATTCAGAATCTTTGACGGAGGTTTATGTGATTTAATTATTTTACTGTTAGAACCAATACACGTAAATGTTTCAACTTGATCTTTGAGAAAATGTGTTTTATATCCTTGTCTTTACTCGCTTCCATGGTAACACAATACAATACCCATAATGCCTTGCCAATCTTTGACCAATCACAAGAGCACAACTGATATTGTTTACATCTCAAACATGAAAAGTACGGCGTTGAAAAACAATCTGAGTCAGGAAATCACGAGTATATGATTCCTGTGTTCTGTCTGTTGTTTTGACTATTTTGGTTTCGTAACATTGTCCTCTCAGCTACGCAGCGTTCGCTCGAGACTGGGCTTGAAATGTAGTTCCTTGTGTATCTAGGCTGCATCTAGTACACAGTCTTGTACCCATTACATTTTTCTCATTTTTCTCAAATGTTGTCAGATCTCATTTAATTATGCTAAATTCTGCTCCCATCAAATGTCAGACCAGTTGAATAAGTGGAACCATATAAACCCAGCTACCATGAGAAGCTCCTATGTTAAAGACCATAGGCAGAAATTCATTGTGAACCAGGCACGTCTCAGAACTATCACGTGACTCCCCAGGTCTATGGGTGGGGTAATATACATTTCCTGATACGTCGATCGTCTCTGTCGATCACTTCCCACTCTCTCTTGCCAGGTAACGGATTATACAGAAGTAAATGCTCACCCCCACCACTCCTTGTGTGTGTTTGGAAGGAGTGGCAACCTTTGACTGGTGTTGTCTGACGCTTGCCCTTTTTCGCTGTGCAAGTCCTTTGTAAAGCCGGAAGCTAGAGCATGCACAGTAGTTTATGGCTATTTCTCTGGCCTGACGATATAGAGCTGTCTTTGAGATAATTCTCTGTAGAAAAGCAACTTTTCTACAAATACAAGAGAGACCCAAAGTGGAATTCCCCTTTTAAGGGTGTAACACAAAAGTAATATCATGAATAGTGTAACTGATTATTTTTCCCAGGGAGTATCAAGTAAAGTACTAAGTTACTGTGCCAAGAATTCTTGGGGGCATTGTGTGTGTGTGTGTGTGTGTGTGTGTGTGTGTGTGTGTGTGTGTGTGCGTGCTTGCGTGCGTGTCCAGACCTGGTTTGAGTGACTGTGGCGTTCAGCTTTGATCTTCTTCAGAACAGATCCCAAGTACTTAATGGCAGACGGTGGGAACAAGGAGAAACCAAGCATCTTAAACAGAGGAATGAGGAAGGGGAAAAAACCTAAAGGAGGAAAGAATAGATCTCTCAACTGTTGTCGTCATTATGAAAAATGAAAAAACTTGAATCTCCGGCTCCTTTTTTTCCTCACCTATGGTGAAAATTAACTGTTTTCCTTTCCAATTTACCAGTGATTTTGTCCTTTAACGTGTAGATGGGGTGAGAGGGAAAATAACATTTTACAGAAGGATTCTGTTTTGTTACTCTCACTCCCCCACTAGGAGAATGCACTGAAGCTGATGACGTCTGGGAACCTGTGCTGGAACGCTAAGCTAGTTTAGATGTCAATATTAGCAGACTTCACTCAAGGCAAAGAGCATGCGTGAACCACAGACAAAGCTAAGGGTGGTCTTTAATAACCCGCTCATTTTCCCATAGGCACCATAGGAGTGACCATGGAGAGATGGGTGGAGCCAGAATTACGACACGTGAGAGGTCTATGGGGGTAAATACTCGTATACTCATTTGTACTCTCTTCTACTATTGTATGCTACTTTTTTCCATGTAACATTTATTTTCAACCGCGCCTTGAGATTGGAAAAGAGGCATTTCATGAGGGCTTATTTAAACAATAACATATGAGAAAGAGTCCTGTAACATGCTTATTGGCACTGGTGTGCTGCAGTCGCAGCCATAGGCTGAGTTCAGTAGATCAGCACACCAGTGCCAATAACCATGATGTTCAAGTATATTATTGCTTTTATTTTATTCCGCATTTTTATAATTGTTTAAAGCGTTAGCCTAAAACTAAGGCAGAAGCTTTGGGTTTGTTTTTATACAATTATTTTGGTCCTTCGCCAAACAAGGGACGGGAGAAACATCCTTACTTTGCTTCATGTCTGCTCATGTGTTCAATTTCATCCAACTCCCGAGGCAGATGCCGTTGCATGTCTTCCTCTGCCTTTGGCTCAACCTCCTCTCTTAATTTACCCATTCTTCAGTTGTCATTATCAGGACCAAATAAATTTGAATTCACAGTGTCTCCCCGGTGTGAATGTGTGTAACTCTGCGAGTGTGAAACAGAGCATTGCTGAACACGAAGCACGAAGCCATCCAGACCCACAGTGCAGCTACGTGTTGGCCCTGTCGGTTGGTGGCATCAGTGTGAAAGTAGGTGGTTACACTTGCTAGCAAGCCTGGGGAGACCGCGAACATGGCAGTGGTAAATGGTAAATGGACTGTATTTATATCGCGCTTTTTTCCAAAGCGCTTTACAACTTATGCCTCACAATCACCCATTCACCCATTCACTCACACACTGACGGCAGAGGCAACCATGCAAGGTGCCAACCTGCTCGTCTGGAGCAGTTAGGGGTTAAGTGTCTTGCTCAAAGACACTTTGACACGCTGCCAGGAGGAGCCGGGTATCGAACCGGGGACCTTCAGATCACCAGACGACGGCGCTACCTCCTGAGCCACTGTTGCCCCCGGCGACAGCAGTGGCGCTGCGGAGTGGGTCAATCAAAGTCACTCTTTTCAAGACATTTACATAATTATAAATTATTTTCCATCAATATATATAATAAATTAAAAAAAAAAAAAATTTATAGAGAAGAAAATAATTTACCGGTACTTACCCTGGACAAGGAATAGAGATAGGTTAACTCTGAACAATTTCTTGGCATGGGTGACGATGGGTTCTGAGGGGTTGTGGAGCGAGTCACAATCCACACTGAATGCACAGCTGAACATCACATCCAGACTGTAGGGCCCGAAAAAGCTGGAACACGTACAGAAGACTCTGTCACTATCAATGATATACGGTAATATGATGTAAAATATATCATATCATCCTATATTAGAATACCTATCACGATCAATAACATACGGTAATATGATATATAATATATCATATCATCATATAGTTTTCAGTGGCAGCCATTTTAGCTCCAAGGTCATAATTGATTGGTCAAACAGAATGCATATTGCTGTCACATGAGGTGGGTAAATACCACTCACTCTCGATAAACGTCATATCTCACAGGATAAAACGGAAATAATCACAATATTTATTTGAATCCATATGATCAATGCAGAGAGAATGATGACACATGTATCACAAGTAATGACCTACAGTATTTGTTAGATCAGTAGCTGTAATGTTATCACTGGAAGTGGAACAGCGCCTTACATTACTTGGGTTACAGGAAAAGGTTATGTGATTACTGTAACATGTGACTTTGAAACACTTTACCACAAGACTGGTTACTAAGCTAATGCTAGCTACATCTTTCCCTCTGGTTTCTTGTTTTACATGGCTCCACACAATGCCGGACATTCATAAAGTTGACGTGATGACCATTTAGGTTTCTCTAGGTGTCCACAACGCAACGCGCATAGATCTCTCTTCTTCTGTGGTCACAGGCAGCCAGCTGTAATGTGGATGCCCTCTAGCCATTACCCTCCTGTCTTTGGAAACACCTTACTACTGCCTTAGCGTCTTGCTAACGGTGTAACGGCAACCAACTAATGTTAGCGCAGCTAGCAACACCCCGACATAAACATAGCAATTAATGTAGTTACAAACAGGACCATACCAATGTTACTATATGTCATTGTCCATTATCAACATCGGCCACATATGATCATTTTCCCCAAAATTGCTTTATTTTTGTGATATTGTGTTTGTTTACGTGTTGTCCATGTTCAATCAACGTTACAGAATGTACCTGGACATTTTTGTCAATGTTAGTTAAAACTAAGTGTCGTTAAAAGCCCTCTTCAAGCTAAAATTCAAGTTTCAAATGCAGAACTTGTAAGGAACTATTTTTCCAGGCATATGAAAATTAAATGTGCCAATTTGAAGGGCTTGTATTCGAGTAATACAGCAATTTTATATCAAATTAACGGCACAGTGACTTCCAAAAGAATTACCTATAGGCTACCAAGCAACTTTTAAGTCTCGTAGAGTGTTTTTCCACTCCGTTTCAACATGAATGGCAGTGAATGATGTTTAAAAATATAGGCTGAGATCTACTAAAGTATACAATGCATACACTTATGTACACAAAATTGGTTGAAGGCGGGAAGTCTTCAACTTTTTACTTTTAACTTTAGCATTTTCTTTAGGGCAGTGGAATGCTGTTGCCAAAGACCTAGAATAATACCTCTTATTCTAGGCCAAAGACACGAGGGTACTGGCTCAAAGGCATCTGCATCACAGCAGACTACCTGTTATAACAGAGGAAGGACGCTTCCCGTGGGCACTGCATTGTGGACTACTCGAAAAACCTGAATGACTTTTCGGCATTTTTACAAATGCCCGCCGCTGATTGGTCCTGATTTGACCAATGGTCGAATGGCGTGTAATTGCATTTGGCAACAATGTGAATTTCTCTATGCCTTGGGTTCTAGAATGTTGGGCATCTCACTGTGGAAAGTATAATGGAGTGTGTTTTTACATGTTTGCACTCCACTTCTTAATTCAAGATCAAGATCACCCGTGTGAAGGAAGGTAGTCGCACACTTTTATTGAGGGGATTGAGGGACATAGCAAACCCACAGTCATTACACTGTATAGGGGACAGGACACAGGTGTGCCCCATCATCGAGAGGCGTGTCCTCAATCACATCTAACAACTTGCAGGAGGAGCAAGTCGCCAATTCATATGCCATTCAAATATCACATTGTAAAAGCACAATTACAAGTGATAAATATCTTAAGTTATATAATGTATTAAAAAAAACATCACAAATATAAAACCCACCAGGACACCCCATTAGTATCGGGCATCGACTCCGACCGCTATTTCCACTTTTGTTGATCATTTCATCAGCCCTCTCACTGAACAGCTTCCTTCTTATGGTAAAGACACAGGTCATATGATTTCTATCTCAGAGTCCCTACAGATTGCATATCAGTCACATTTGATGTGGAAGCGTTGTACAGGAATGTTCCCCGTGAAGGAGGCATTCAAGCTCTTGAGTATTTTTTTTTTTTACAATCACGTAGTACGGACGCGAGTCATTCAAATCACTGCATTGCTACCCTTGCAGAGATGGTCCTGACTCACAACTTTTTTATGTTTCAGGATGATTTCTTCTTGCAAGGAAAAGGCATGGCTATGGGCTCCAATATGTCTTGCAATTTTGCTAGCCTTTATGTGGGATATCTGGAAAAAATAAAAGTACTTAATAGTGCAACCAATCCCTTTTGGCCTAACATTTTGGTCTTTAAGAGGTTCGTGGATGGCATTTCTTTGCCTTTTTAGGGGCGCTAGTGACCAACTACGGTCATTTTGCAGTTTTTTAAATTCAACTTCTGAACACCTCAAGTTCACTATGAATTCTGATTTACAGAAAATCTGTTTTGACACCTGGATCATTCGTAGAGACAATATTTTGTACACTGACTTGTATACCAAACCTACTGATCACAATAGCCTTTTAAGGGCTGATAGTTGTCATCCTCCTCCCCTGAAAAATAGTCTACCCTATAGTCAGTTTTGCAGGCTGAAACATATCTATAAAGACCCTTCTGATTTCACTAGAAATATGCATGAAAGAGAAATTTAAAGAATGTGGCTACAAAGAACAACAACTAGATTTTGCTGTTAAGAGAATAAATGAGAAATCTAGAGTTGACCTTCTCGAGGGCATCCAGAAAAGTAGGAAAGAAGTCCCTTTATTCATTACCAAGTAGGAAAGAAGTCCCTTTATTCATTACCAAGTATTCCCGTTGTGCCGAAATGATTAAACCTGCGTTATACAGACACTGGCACATTTTAAAATCTGATCCCCGTTTAGGTAATGTCTTCAATGACCCCCCCATTCTTTGGGTTTGTTATGTCCCTCAATACCCTGAAGAAGATTCATGTCGAAGTGTTGATAACTCAGTAAATTATTCCTGCATCGTGGCTACGAGTGTTGCGACTACCTTCCTTCACAATTTGTAATTTCATCGCGGTCGGCACCTCTCCAATATTTGTGTGCGTTCCTGCTCTCTCCTATCCTGTAAATATATCACCCGGCCATACACCACCTGGAGAAATGACTGTCTCTTATCAACGGCTTTGACTGCAATGCAGTGCTTTGCAAATTGAAGAAATACAAGGCACATGGTGAGATCGAAGAGTATGACGGCAGACCCAGATATACCGACTGCTCTGAGGGTAAAGACTACAGATATTAAGTGATAGTGATAAAGAGTGATAAAATGAATGGGTTTCATGTGTACAACAGTGAACATTCATTATAGGGTGTCACTCACTCCTTCATAGAAATGACCTCATCATTGAGCGCCTTGGTCTTCAGGCTGTCCGTCAGCTTGCGGGAGTGGTGCTTCATGATGTCAAACATCTGAGACAGGAAGGGAGGGCAGATGTCATCTTCAATCTCAGATTGGAGAGATTTAAAAGTAGAACGCGCACACCCACTCCGGCAAATCGGATGCGGGACAAAACCAGAGGATCAGCATCGATATTAATAAGAGTCAAACAGTTGAACTTGCTCCCACCACGTGAGACTTGTCCTTCTCCCTGCCAGTTGGTGGTTAGAGACCTAACCTTCGTATATATGAGTGCCCTCCAACTTCCTGGTTTATCCCGATGAAGATCCTTATGTGATCAAAACTGTTATTAACTTTATTGATCTCTCAATGAACACACAGTGGGAGCGAGTTGAACAGTGTTTGGACTCTATTAATTTTGATGCGGACTGAAGAGGTCACACAGCCTGTGAAACAGCTCTGCCCCAAGTCAGAATCAGAATTCTTTATTTGCCAAGTATATTTTCATATACAAGGAATGTGGCTTGGTGAAGTTGGTGCATAAAGGATATATAGCAACAAAATATTAAACAAAATGTTAAACAAAAGAATATTTAGTTATTAAAACAGAAGAACTGTGAGTACTGTAAACTATGTAGGCAGTGAAAGAGTAGGAGACAATGAGATGGGTAAAAATATCTCTATATTATATTTGTATATAAATGTATATTATAATTGTAATAAATATGAATTAACATGGATGTACAGTATGTATGTACATTCTATATTGCACATGTTTATATTGCAGCCGGGGTTATTGGTGGTGCAGGAACATCAGTGCATTTTGTGTGTGTGTGTGTGTGTGTGTGTGAGACTGGGTAGGGGATGGTGAAAGAGAATACGGTAATAACTTTGGATTGCATGTACATCACAAATAACCAAATAGTAAGCTTGTCTGAACATTTATGAGTTATGCAGTGATATACATGCAGAATCAGAAAAGTAAACAGACACTTTTTTCTACATAAGGAAAGCATACCTTTATGGCTGTGTTCATCGTCGTTTCCATGGACACAGTGAATAAATTAAGTGAAATAATTTTACTTTTTTCAACTCATTTTCAGTTCTTATTTGTAAAGTAAGCTAAAAAAAAAAAAATAATATATAAAAAAAAATATATATATATATATATATATGGCGCTATATATACATATATATATGTATATATAAAATAGACGGAACAATGAATTAAAGATTATTCATTCAACATGTTAACGGAAAATAATATGAGTATAAGTGGTTAGTTTACTTCTTTGGGCAGAGATGGGACAGTGAAACGTCGTCCAACTCTCTGCGTATGAGTGTGTGACTGAAGTCCAGGTCAACTGACATGGCATCGCAACGTTGACACGAATCAGCCTTTCATTCAACTCAAATGTAAATTCTGACATACAGTAAGACTTTTCCTGAAACTTTGAAGATGCCGTTAGGAGTGCGTTTAAGTGAAGCATTTTGAACAACACTGGTCTAATAACCTGTTTGGGCTGCTGTTTGGACACCCGGCCCGGCCCGAAGGCCAATACACCTTTTTTTCTCATCAGGCAATTTAATGTGTCATAGCGAGGTAAACACAGCTGTAACCACCAGTAGTAACATTAATCATGGGTCTGTTCTAGGTGTGCCAGCGCCAGGACCCTGGTATTAAGTATGTTGGCTCACTCGGATTGGCTGACTGGCACACCTAAACTGAATGGAACCATTAACGGGCGAAGCGAGTTCTGGCAGGACACTCTTAAGTCAGCTCAGCTGATGATCCATCGTCCCACCTACACCCATTTGTCGGTCTGTTTAAAGACCTCCCCGTTCACGCACACACTCTGTACGCTGATGTTGTGCCAAGTGTGGCTTCCACCTGCTTTGGTTGTACTCTGTATTGTATGCAACCACTCAAGTGTTTGTACTCTGTCTGTCACATTCCCAATGGGGGGATTCGTTTCCCAGTGCTCCCTGATGTTCAGTTTCAGTATGCCGTTATGCTTTATCTTCTGTGTAAGTTGTTATGCTTTAACCTCTTGCATCAGGGAGCACCCCTAAGAGTAGAACCATACCGCCAAGACTAACTGTATTGCCATTGCCATTTATTCTGCATTATAGTAAATGGTGAAACTAATGACGTGAGTGATTCCTGACAGAATGGATGTTACTAGTTACAGCTCTGTTCACCCTGCTATCACAAGTGAAAATGTCTGCTGTGAAAAAGGTCTATAGCTGGCTAACAGACTTAATGACATTTGCTAGGGAAGTACGGGGGAGGTGGAGAGCATTCTCTTAAACTCCACCAAGGAGGAGTGAATAGGATGGATAGGACTACTCTACCTCTTTTATACGCCCAGAGGTGAAGGAGGGAGAGAGGATGTTGCGAATTCGTCTCCATTGGTCGTCCTCTGCAATACTCACTGCATCATAAAGGTCCCCATTTAGACGAAAGTTCTGAAAAAGGAATGCCAGTCAGCGCATAGCCTACAGTGCCCTCGGGAATTCTTGGCACCCTGGGTAAATGTAAACAAAAAATGCTGTGAAAAAATTGAATTGTTGTTTATCAGCTTGATCTTACACTCAAAAATCTAACCTTTAATTGAGTTTAAATTGTTCAAAGCATTTTTATTTTGTTTGCCCAGCTAGCGAGAGTGCGGGACTCTAAAGATGGCAATGTTGGCCGGTCACCCGCTCAGTTCACCACTTTGGTCATGTGGTTCGCCTGCAGCCTGCCTCATCCTCTGACCACCACAGGATGGCGATACACACACACACACCCTGTCCTCTCAATTCAACTCGCTATGAATGTTGCAATACGCTGGGGGAGTCGCAATGTATTTTCCTGAAAGAAACACATTTTCACGCCGACCCCTTGTGTCCACTCGTTAACACTGAAACTAGCACTGTCAAATGGAGCAAAACATCGTCAATCAAATGCAAATAACAGCTGGCTAATGCACATATAAGATCTCTTCAATCAATCCAAAGACCTCCAGTTTTGGGAAAAAAAAGGGTTAAAACAAGTCAGAGAGCCGTACTGTTGGTAAGCATAGTTCATCGTTGCAATGAACATGGGCATTGTAGTTTTTCCTGGACTTGTGTGTACTGGGCATGCTCGGGGACTACACTGTCTGGTTTACTACTATGCATCGATAGATCGATAGAGCTTGTTGACTTTTGAAGTAAATGTTGTAATAACTACGATGCCCCTGTTTTCTTTTTATGATAATACAGGTAGATGTATAGGTAGATGTGTTATAATCTCACAAATATCCCAAAACTATAAACTCTCATGTACAAATTAATTTTGTTTGAATGTTATTGAGTGAAAAGGTTGGAATGTGTGATGTCACATATTCTAGGAAGTATTTAAAACATCTCACTGTAATTATGAAAATTCAAAAATATCAACACTAAGATTAATCAAGATTAACAGCTCCTACAAAGGGATATGTAAAGGCCTTGATTATTTCACGAAGCTGTAGTTGATACTTACTGAAATATTTCTAGAATAATAAGAAAGCCCCTCCAGGAAGAATTAATGCAAATTCAACCAAGCCTCACAATATTTCTGCATAAAATGACCAGGCTACTTGTGCATGTGGGAGACTATGAACATAATAAATCTGCTTTATTATATATATATATATATATATATATATGTATATGTGTATGTGTAAATATATATATATATATATATATATATATATATTATTATCATTATTATTATTATATTATTTATAGCAGGTGGAGTGTTCCTTTAATGAGGCTGTTTCATAACACACATGTTTGTCTTGCTAATGAACTCATCCGTAAGACAAACATTTGTGTTATGAAACAAACGAATATCCCAAAGTCCGCTTGGAGTCCGCTTGCCGCCTCTTACCCGTCGGTTGGTGAAGTGAGTGAAACACTCCTTGACCAGGATGGTTTTCACCATGTCGGGATCCAGGACGGCTAGCATGGGTTTCCTCAACTCATACAAGCTAGACAAACAGGCGTGCCCACATGCACACACACGCACGCCACACATACGCACGGATGCACGCATGCGCACGCAAGCACACACACACACACACACACATTTCAATTATTTATTTACATCCACATAAATTACAAACAGGCAAGGGACATAAAAATGGTAAAAGTGAGACATTCAGAAACCTTTCAGTTCATAATAATAATAATGATAATGATGATGATGATGATGATGATAATAATAATAATAATAAATTAAATGTATATAGCGCTTTTCTAGAACTCAAAGTCGCTTTACACTAAGGGGCGGTGGTAGTGAGACAAACAACAGACAAGCATTACACAAACACACAAGGATGGATGGATTGGGGGGGCTAAGAGAAGGCAGTGGAGAAGAGACGAGTCTTGAGGCGGGACTGGTAAATTGAGAGAGACTCTGTGTCTCTAATGTCTTGGGGGAGAGAGTTCCAGAGACTGGGAGCTGCCCTGGAGAAGGATCTGTCCCCAACACAGTTACATATGCACTCTATCGACAACCACACACACACACACACACACACACACACACACACACATTATGACGACCACTTAATATTATCAACAATGACTCACCCAAACACTTTTCCATACTTCCTAGCACATTCAAGGTCAGCTATATAGTAAACCTGAGAATAAAAAAGAAGACATTATTTTCAAGGTCTCATATTATGGAAAATGGTTTTGGATTTGGCAGTCTGAACTGTTATTTTGGAGGTGGGGAAAAATGACATAGGTACTCAGAAATAGGGTTTCAAAACTAATAATAATAATTCAAAAAGCAGAATAATTAAAATGTATTTTACTGGTTTATTTTTACGGGGGGAGTGCGCATTAATATACATTTCTGTAAATGTGCCAATTTTAGCCAACCAACTGTTGTTCCAGGGGTAACATCTACTGAACACGATGAGAATACTACTAAAACATTTAAAGGTAGAATCTGTAATGCTATATAACAGCGACCTCGAAGCAAAAGAGCCCCGCTTGGTATAGCACTTTGTTTACATATTTTATTTTGGTCTGATGCGTGGGTTGGACTTTAGTAACTTATTATGCTGTGAATTTCTCCAGACCTCTCTTGGCGGAGCCTGAGGTGTGGCCAGCAATAGCAACCCCTCCCCTATCCTCACTCAAATCCAACCCACACATTAGACCAAAACAAAATATATAAACAAAGTGCAATACCAAGCAGGGTTCTTTCACCTAGAGGTCGCTGTTTGACGGCATTACAGATTCTACCTTTAACACACTGTAACACAACATACTTTGCATTGTGATGTAGATTCGGAGGACTGAGTGACATCATTAATGGGGGCACACGTGTGTGTGTGTGTGTGTGTGTGTGTGTGTGTGAATGAGTGCATAAGACCAGTGCAGCGTGGCGTCAGCTTGGCATCCGCGAGAGAGGTAGAGGCCCATACACCGTGATTTAAAATGTATATATTTCAGAGTGCATTAAATAGGTCTGGACCCCAAGACCTTGTGTAGGGACTCCACGCACCTGGTTGTGTCTCATAACTGTGCCCCAGTATATCAACGGCTTGGGACCGGGGATCCCCAGCTTCTCAAAGACCCCGTACGACCAGTAGCCATACCTGCACATACAGCATGGAAAGGGTTAAATCAACAAACTCACACATTAAATTGTCACTTAGATCACCCTACCTACACATATAGATTGTAAAGGGTTAGAAATGCACCGATACGGATACTGGTACCGGATATCGGTTCGATACCGGGCTAAAATCGGTATCTGGGTATTTTCCCCAATACTAAAATCCGATACCAAGAAATGTGGAACTTGCTCGAAATCAAAGCAAGGTGACTCGGCTTGCTGCATTTTAACACAAGTTAGATCTCTCTAATGGAGAACATTTTATTATATATCTCAATCATTTTTGTCCAGTGACCCCAAACTGATGGTCTAAACGTGAACAGTTAAGTGGTATTGGTGCATCCCTTGTCAAATCAACAGACTCGCATGTTCTCCTGACACTAAACTTTAACTCTGATCACGCCTTCCCTCTCGCTTTCTCAAACAAAAATCCTATTCTTACACGACAAACAGGGTGAGGAACATGGCCAGCAGAGTCCACGTCTCGGCAGAGAAGAAAGGAAGGAAGCCCATGGTTGTGTCGTTCGGCTGTTGTCTTGGCTTAAATGGTCTCAGCTCACTTACTGGTGAACTTTGAATGTCTCTGCTTCTTAAGGAAGTGTGCGCTCTCTTGGGATGCGTTTCATTCCAAAACAACATCTCCCCTTGGCCTTGTGAGGCAGCCCGATACCTCTGTGAGCAATTTCCTTTTGCTATTGGCCGGCTGTGGAGACATGAAAAACAAGCTAAGTCCGTACATAACCCTTCTCTCTCTCTCTCTCTCTCTCTCTCTCTCCCAATCAGATGTTAAAGGAACAAGCACAAGAGAAGGAACGCGTAGTGGTGGGAGGTGTGTGTGCGTGTGCGTGTGCGTCTGTGTGTGTTTGCTTGCTTGCTTTTCCATCTTTGGAGAAAACGACTTCATGGTTTGTGGACCTTACTTGCTATTTTATTTTATGATCAAAATCTACCTTGGTACAAATAACAAATACTTCTTCAACTACCGAGGGCAATAAAAAGTTGATTACATGTTTTCTTATATAGTTTATCTTCAAACAAAATGATATTGTGTCACGCTAATTAGGTCAGCCTGGTGGATAACACTGATATGAGCCAAGTACAGTGTCAAGTGTTGTTCTTGTGTGTCTTCTCAGAATCACATGATGATTTTTTTCCGATATGGTCAAAACAAATAATAAAATACACAAAAGCAAATACCCATTCCAAATACCGGTATTGGCCTACACGTAGTAGAAATACCGAAATACTGCCTCTGTATGTGTCTATGTGTGTGTGTTTGTTTGCTTTTCCACCCTTGATAGCATACATTTATGGTCCCACGACGACCTTCTCACCGACTGAAAATTAAACTCACGGCGTTGCCTCTCCTCCTCACACGCGGCGTGACATTGCAGTAATGTAAATTCAGGCGGCGCTATCGGCTGTAATCGGGTGCGATCATCAGTCACTGAAACTCTGAATTGCAAAACAGCAGCTACCTCTGCTCTAATAACGGATGCTTCGTCTATCAATAATACACCTGACCTGCCTCCCGCCGTCATCACTTCACCTTTCACATGCTTACCTGCGACTCGCCCACTGAGGATAAAAGAAAAATGTCACGGTTAGGAGTTGGGTGGGGAGTTCACTTAAGACCAGATCGGACTTGTTGCTTGTTGCTTGGTGTTGTTGTACTTCTGAAGAGCGGAGGAGCGGCTTGACAGAAGATGGGCTTCCTCTCGTTTTTCTCCACAGAGACCTGGACCCTTCTGGCGGTGGTTATCACACTGCTTGCAGTGTGAGTGTTTCTTGACAATGTATCTCTGGCACGCGCGTGTGTGTGTGTGTGTGCGTGTGTGCGTGCGTGCGTGCGTGCGTGCGTGTTTGTATTTTTATACTGAGTTATATGCATGGTAAGATTAAAATATTTTCTCTTCATTCATTCATTAATTCATTCTCTCTCTCTCTCTCTCTCTCTCTCTCTCTCTCTCTCTGTGTTGTGGACAGGTATGCATACCGGCCCTATGGAGTATTTAAGAGGTTGGGTGTCCCTGGTCCGCAACCAGTCCCTTTCTTCGGCACCATGTTGGCATATAGAAAGGTTGGAAACGTTGTCCACCATACAAGTTATGAACTTAAATGTTGAGTGAGTGAGTGAGTGAGTGAGTGTAAGTGAATGAGTGTGAGTGAGTAAGTGAGCGTGTGAGTGAGTGAGTGAGCGAGTGTAAATGAGTGAAAGTGTGTGTGTGAGTGAGTGAGTGAGTGAGCGAGTGAGCGAGCGAGCGAGTGAGTGAGTGAGTGAGTGAGTGAGTGAGTGAGTGAGTGAGCACTTGATCCTGACCACTTATAAGTCATAGTAATGTCGGTACTGGTGTGTATCATGGTGACTTGGTG
>OMKL01141947.1:0-11819 GCA_900302295.1 Parasudis fraserbrunneri | reverse complement strand
CAGGTTGTGTGGATATGGGAGGTAGGGGATGTGGGGTGGAACAGGGCAGGGTGTGTGGATATGGGAGGTAGGGGATGTGGGGTGGAACAGGGCAGGGTGTGTGGATATGGGAGGTAGGGGATGTGGGGTGGAACAGGGCAGGGTGTATGGATATGGGAGGTAGGGGATGAGGAGTGGAACAGGGCTGGTTGTGTGGATATGGGAGGTAGGGGATGTGGGGTGGAAGAGGGCAGGGTGTGTGGATGTGGGGGGTAGGGGGTGTGGGGTGGAACAGGGCAGGGTGTGTGGATGTGGGAGGTAGGGGGTGTGGGGTGGAACAGGGCAGGGTGTGTGGATATGGGAGGTAGGGGATGTGAGGTGGAACAGGGCAGGGTGTGTGGATATGGGAGGTAGGGGATGTGGGGTGGAACAGGGCAGGGTGTGTGGATGTGGGAGGTAGGGGATGTGGGGTGGAACAGGGCAGGGTGTGTGGATATGGGAGGTAGGGGATGAGGGGTGGGCCTGGCAGGGTGTGTGGATATGGGAGGTAGGGGATGAGGGGTGGGCCTGGCAGCAGGAGGGAGTTGAGGGAAGACTCTAGGTATCTCCAGGTATTAGTGACACTTAGTTTTTTCCACACCATCGTCACTTCAAAAATGGATGATCATAGACACATGCAGTGTATATATATATTTAATTTCTATTTTAGGCTAGGGTGGGGCATGAGGTCTCTACTGAGGTTAAGGTAAAGGTGAGGGTTAGGTTTATAAACTTTGTTAGGTGGAAATTATGATGAGGTCCGGTATTGCAGCTTGGCCAAGTGACACCAACTAGGGCGTGGGAAAAAAAGACTTGTTAGTGATAATCTAGAGGTGTTGGTGTGTGTGTGAGTTAGGCGATGCACCGATACTGGTATCGGATATCGGTCCAATATGAGGCTAAAACAGAGCATTGGTATTGGAGAATTACAAGAGCTATGCATAACATGTCAGGAGTCAAAGCAATGTAACATCTTTTGGCACATAGGTGCACGTTAGACGTCTCTGGAGAAAAATGTATGAAATAATTGTATAATTTTATTATGTAATTTCTGTTCAATGACCCCAAATGGATCAAGTCTATAATGTTCAGTAGAAGTACCTAAAAGGATCTGTACCAGATATCCAGTGTTGGGGGTAACGCGTTACAGTAATATATTACTTTTAGCAGTAACAGAGTAATATAACGCATTACTAATAGAATCTCGGTAATGTTATTACAGTTGCTATGTCAACAGGCCACCGTTGGCGTTGGCGTTACCACCTGAAGCTTTCTGCAGTCCCATGTTTGTTTTTAACCCTGTCAGTCTCTCCTCCTCCAAACTCTGTAAATGTCTGATGCCTTTTCTCAGAGTATCGATTTGATATAGCTGCACGCCCAGATATATTCTCTCCCATTTCTCCCCTCTAGTTTTTAGACACGTGCAATTAAAAATGCAAAGTGATGTAAAAACCCAGTTGCCTAACTATGAAGCTATTATATAGTCTATGCTGCATATTATCCTTTCTTCAACATCATCACACTTTTATTTGTGGGTATTGATGGGGAAGGCACAGGCTATGTCGAAGGGAATGCGCACGCGTTTACGCAGAAACCCAACATGGCAGGTGCCTTGCACTTTATCCAGTGGTTGTCATGGTGTCAGACAGGCATGTTTTTGCCCAAATATGATCGATGGGAATAACGTTCATCTACCATTGTGCTTTGCTTATACTTTTCTGTTTAGCAGCTGTCTATATCTCGGTTTTTCCCCACAATTGATTCGATCAGACATATAGAAGCATGAGATAGCTTCATCATAACCAGGAACATGGTTATCAGAACTACAATCGCTGACATGTGTCAACATTTCCAGCCTGTTTGTGCAATAAAAGTGGGGCTGGATGTCTCAGAGAATGAGGACAGGCATTGGATTGTTCATCCTGCGTCCTAAAGTATTTTGCCCCTGTTGTTTTAAAGACGTATGAGGGCAGGCGTCGCCCTCCTCCTCATCTCCAACATCACACTATTGTTAATATAAGTGGGTGCTTTTAATGCAAAGTGGTCATCATTGCATGTGAATGCATGAACGGGCCAGATCTGCGCTCCAGAGGAGAGCCATTCCCACGTATGGGTACCATCGCCCAGTGGCACCCTGTGCCAGGAAATGGTGTATCGAGCTGGCATTTAAATCCTAATTATCTTGGAAAAGTCATGAAAGGAAGAGACCATTGGATTTATGGTGCAAGAGTAATTTAATTTCAAAATCTCAACGCCCAGTGGCGTGGGCCTTTGGGCTTCTAGTGTTAAGAATTCTACTGCCTGAGTGCCACTGGCATCGGAACATAGGAAACACAGGGAGAGACGACCAAAAGGAGAAGACACTCTCTCGCTTGCTGTTTCAGGTGTACACCTTCATTAGACTGTACAATATGGCCCACCACTGGATTAGAGGCATCACTTTACACAGACAGTAATATTGTAAAGTAACGTATTACTTTCAAATGAAAGTAACTAGTAATATGTAATACATTACATTTTGAAAGTAACTTGCCCAACACTGCTGATATCAGCCTATAATTAAAGCATAGTATTGTTGCATCCCTAATGTGTCTGTGCATATGGTAAACGCAGATGTTTTTTTTTGTGCATATGTTTTTGTGTCTGCGCATATGTTAAACACAGAGAGCGTTCTCCATGGATGACAGGATAGCATGGACCCATGTTACCATCCCTGAAGGGCTGAGAGAGGGCAGTGTGGTGGATGAGTGGTACAGCCTCAGTGGCAGGCAAGGTGATGACAAGGAGGGTATGATCAACCTGGTGATGTCCTTCGCTGTGAGTACACACACACACACACACACACACACACACACGCACACACACACACACACCTAGAGAGCAGGGATGTGAATTCCACTTTTTTATCTGTTAACACTATACTTTTAAAGGGATATTTCACTTTAGTAGAAGTTGTGAAAATTCAGTTGTCTTACCTCCATCTAAGGTCATCTACAAATAACCTAGTGACCACTGCTGTCCCTGTTGTCTGCTGTCAACACCACCAGTCCTCCCAGGTGTCAGGCTCCTCATTCACTTCCATTCATTTTGAGCACCAAGTCTAAATATCATACTTTTTAAGTATTAACAAACTATACAGTAATATTATTCTGTGTAATATATTTTTCTGTATCAAAGGATACTTGTTTTTTTAGCTTATGTTACCATTTTCAAATTATCAATAAAGGAATTATTTCTCACTTGAGGTGTAGTTTGACCAACTGTCAATTTTTCACAGAATGTTTAGAATCTTTCTTCTTCTCCTGCAAGGCAGCAGGTAACCATGGTAACCACTCCTTAAACATTCCATGCAAGACAAAGATACACAGCACACTCAAACCTGCAACACATTGACCAGATCTGCTTTTATTTTTCAAAGGTAATAAATCTGTAAGGACACATCAAATACCAAAACAAACACGTACCTTTGACTCAGAATTGTCTGTTTTATTGAAAGCTGCACAGCTGTAGTTTGTTCATTCTTCAGAAGAATGATATTTAGACTAGCTCCCAAAATGAATGGAAGTGAAAGAGGAGCCTGATACCTGGGAGGACTGGTGGTGTTGACAGCAGACTACAGGGACAGCAGTGGTCACTAGCTTACTTGTAGATGACTTTACATAGAGGTAAGACTGCTGAAACTTGACAAGTTCTACTAAAGTGAAATATCCCTTTCAGTACTAGCCAATAGCCAGTACCTCTCCAATGCATTTCTTTAACTAAACAATATAGACTAATACCATTAGTTGGTGTTGTTACACCAAAATCATTTATATAGTACATTTTTCACAGTTCGGAGAATGAAAAAGACAGAAAATCAAGTTGCTTTGCTTTGATCCCTGATATGTCACACTTGTCTCTTGGTTTTGGATGTTAGTATTTGAAAAATTCCCCGGCAGCGATGACCGATCCCAGTATTCTGTGTCGGTGCATCCTTAATACATAATGAATACGTGACCTCATCCTAGCCGTCTCTGACATGGTACAGACTGATTCCTCATGGGGAGGTCTTTTGTCATTCTTCATATAATTTTTGCTTTGTTATTGCTGCAGTTCTTCAGAAATATGATTGTATAGTAGATAAAATTACTTTGTGATAGTAAGTGAAGTTATCTCTCTCCCTTCTTTCTCTCGGTGTCTCTCTGCCAGTCCGTGCCAGCAGGGATGATGTCACAGCCGGTTGTCCTAATGCCCTCCATCTACCAGCAAGGTGTGGGATACGTGCCCATTGCAGGTCAGAGGAATCACATGCTGTATATACACCAGACTGGGGCCAGATAGTATTCACATATTATCCTTTGCGTTTGTTTTAACCTGCTTAGAGTATCAAATGGGTGGGGTTTACCGCATCAAGACAAACCAGATAGTGTGTCAGGTAAGTTTTCAACCACAGAAAAACATGATGAATTAGCTTTCAAATAGTCCTAACTTTCTGTCAATCATTGCATTTTCCTACGTGGTTAAACTCTACCCATCTTGTACTCCATGCCAGTTAAAACAAACACAAAGAATTCTTCGCAAGTATGCTGGGAAATTCGGAAATGGTTTTCCTGGTGTCGACTCGTTAGAAGTGAGGTTAACGCTATCAAATGGAGCCCCACATTAGCATAGCTCCTAGCAAAACAATGGTGTCAGTGATCAAACAACAAAAAACAGCTGGATAATGCACGTATAAAATCACTTACATAGCCGTCGGGGACAGGATTAATTTTGCAACCATAAAGGAGCTGTTTGTGAAAAAGAAAGTTTATAGAAGTGCATCGTTTTTGGATGTCCCATTGTGCTGTGGCTGAAACAACAATTCCTCTGGTAAGTCAAACGTTTTGTCCAGAGCATTGGTAAACATTTATCTTTGTTGAAATATATAACAAAGAAAATGGGTATTGTGAATGAAGTCACATTTTGCACTTAAAAGACAGTATGGCCAGTACATTTAAACTGGAACAAAGTTTATTTAGTATAAGTGCAATGTCGTGAGGCCAAGGACAAGGCATGTTGCGTAAACACAGGACTACAAAAGCATGTGAATGTGCTGCCGTGTAAACTTACCCTGCGTATGCTGTTGACTCAGGTTTGATACACACACACACACACACACACACACACACACATTCTCTCTCTGTCCCGAGCCCTATGCACCTTTACCATCACTACGCCCCCTAACTCCTCTCCATCCTTGCCATGCCTCCTCAGGAGTACCTGCGGTGTACAACCAGGGCATGGTGCCCATGGGGATGCCGGCGGCCGTACCGGCGGTGGGCAGCCAGGGGCCGGTGTGCAGCGAGGAGGACCTGAAGGCGCTGCAGGACATGTTCCCCAACCTGGACAGGGAGGTGGTGCGCACAGTGCTGGAAGCCCAGCAGGGAAACAAGGACGCTGCCATCAACTCCCTACTGCAGATGGCAGAGGAGCTCTAACCGCGGGACTCCAAACCAACGAACTGGACATATGAACATACACACATGCACGCACTTAAGCACACACTCGTATGAAAACAAAACCTAGACACATCCGTATGCACACACAGCCCGCCCCGCTCCGCTCTCTGGCCGCCTGCTCTCAGTTGTCCTTCGCTCACAGCACAACCGCACACCGCAGCCTCGTCTCAGCTCTCCGCTCACACCGAAAACCTTTCTGTTGTTCACCGACGACTCCTGTGTCTTTGAATCCCTTCTCCAGCTGACCAGTAAGCTAAGCCTAGACTGTCCCTGCCGACGATGACCTGGAGGTCCGGTTCAGCTCTGTTACACATTCCACTGCCTCGCACAGGGCTTGCTCGCAGAAGTTGGACCCGGTTTCTCTAAATTGTCTCAACACTGCAGGGTGGAGTAAATGATGAGGATTTACTTTACTCTACTACACTACAATCACCTTTGGCCATTATAAGTAAATTGTTGAGATTTATCATAGATGCTTTGGGGAAACCCGTTCCCGAGCCAAACACGGAAGGTTCAGTTTGGGTTGGTTTTCACACCGGCGCCTCACTTAGACCGTTTGGGTTCTGCAGTGCAGCAGTTTCATTTGCATACATACCGCATGCTCCTTAGAATAAATGTATGCTACGTAAAACATCAAAGGAGCACATGTACGTTTGGGATTCAAATAAATAACCGCTGGACATTTTCAATTATTTCATACATCACAGACCGTTTCACATAGTCTGTCAAATATCATTCCTGTGCTCTTACATTTTTTTTAATTTGGAAATTCTATCACTGTAGAATGCTGCTTTCTCCTGGGATGTAAATCTGTCTACTGATGTCTGAGACCTTCACATCTCTTCCTCCTTTCAGACGAGGTGTTGAAGTGCCCCCCTGCTGGTAGTGGTCGACTGATGATGGGTTTTCAATGGCTGATGCCCATAACGATATTCAGAGAGCAGGGCGACTGATGGTTGATAGAATGATTTTTCTTTCGTCCTTTTTTATGTAATTTATTTTTCTTTCTTTTTTTTTTTTTTACATTTGATCAAATACAACAATTTAATAATTACAATGAGACACAAAAATTGTTGGACTTAAGTTCACTAATTATTCACTATATTAGCTAGCTAGCTTAGCTGGTTGATGACACATAGGTTTGCACTTGCTAATATTAGCCTAAATAAACATGGAGTTAGCTTAAATTTAGCCAGACAAAATATTGCTAAATATTATTTTAAAGTATTTTTCCCCTTGAAAATATCGGTGACCATTAGAGTCCTGTTTAGCCCATTTGCAGGTAACCTAGCATTGAGGAATTGGTATCAATGGATTCCTTCGTTTTCGCTCTAGCATTAGCCTTCTAGAGCCCACGAAAGATGGTAATGTCGGCGGGTCATATTGGAAATTCGATATCAGCCGATACCGTCATTTTATAAACGGCCAATATTGGCCCGATATATCGGTCGACCGCTACCTACTAGTGACTAGTTTGTGTCTCATTATTCTCATCAGATTTCATCCCATCTCAACGTGTGTTGTGAGCTAACTATATTCAGTGTAGCCTTAGGAGACTTGAGTCTGAAGTAGGCATTCGTAGACCAGTTGATTTTGTTGTGAATGATGAATTGAGAGCTATCAGCCTGTCTTCTCTCCGTGTGTGTGTGTGTGTTGACCTGCTTCTCTCTGTGTTTGTTATATAGCTGTATAAATATAGTTCCGTATATTCAAAAGTTGATAAATTATTACAAAGGTGTGAGATATGTAGGTTTGTAAGAGCTTGGGAAGAGAAACGGGAAGTTGAATTTACAGATGATTTGTGGCGTATGCAAATCACCTCAGAGCCACACAGCCAATAGAGGTTGATCAGTAACAACCTCTCTTATTCCCCACCCCCATGATGCCACTTTGCCCTAAAGTGTAAATCTGTCTTCTTTTTTTTTCACAATTCTGACCAAAAATGCCCTTGTAAAGTTTTGATACCACTAGTTTACTTACAGTATGAATGAGCTAGGGATATAAAGATTTGTTGTTATAAAATACTATCCTACTGTGTAGTAATATCAAGTGAATGCTTTGTAGTGGTCTGCTCAGAGTAGAACTCCCCACTGTAGAATGATGATATGAAGAGATATAGCTTAAAGACCGATAAAAAGATATGGAACGGATTTACTGGGAATTGCGAAATTCCTTACAGTATCCTTCATATGCTCCTGACCCATCCCTCGGCTGAAATCCCCCTGTACGTGTTTTCCATGCTCGGAACACATCCCTTATGTAGAGGTGCACACGGCAACATGCAAAGTGACACTCTACGATTTCTATATCCTCCATATATGACCCGAACACCTAACCCCAATTGTCTCAGACACATGTTATTTCAACCAGAGAGGTTGTGTTCACCTTCTCTCCTGATTGAGCTTCGTAGAAAGAAACTGTTGGAGACTTGGGTAGTGAATGTTACGGTCCGCCAAAGGTTTGATTTTACTGTGGATTTTATTTGATATTTGTATCAGTTTAATCTGCAAAAGATATGGTATATTTTTCCAAGGAAAGATCCTGTGCTCTTCATGGTGTAATTATCTGAATATAAAACTGTAGCTTATTGAGATTATTTGATGTCAGGGCCATATTGTTCCAAGTGTCATATTATATGTATAGATCATTGTGTAATTTAAATGACTTAATTGCTGTATCATAGGGACTGCACGTCTGACCACAGTCGATTTAAAGTTTTCTAGGTGTTAAATGATTTCAAATCCCCCAGTCCTACTAACCAGATTGTCTTCTATGACAGCGAAAACAGTTATAATACTGAAGGAGTTAAAATCCTTCACATCACAGGCTGAGATAGTTAGATAATAATGTCCAGGAAGTTGATCTTGCCTGGCAAAAAAAAAAAAAAAAAAAAAAAGTCTTAGGGAAGTTAAAGCTAAATTGTCTTCTCAATAACAAAATCTTTGATTATTGGACTATGATCATGACACCTCCTGTACATCTGCACTTAAATCAGAGGCTCCTCACAGAGTAATGGTGCAGCCTGTTGGAGGGCCTTTTGGTCCACACAGACAAACAGCACTTTGATGGAAACTGGAGCTTACTTTTGCTCATCGAAATATCACATCGTCATCACATTTTCCATGAAATGGCTAGCTAGCTCAAGCTCTCTGGTGTATATCAGCTTTGAATGTAAAGATGATCTTTGATGAGCTTCGGTATGTTTTGCAATATGATTTCTGCTCGTTTCCTTTGTTAATGAGAAATTGTGGATGATTAAAAAAAAACAAAAAAACTTGATCTGTCTCAGCTGGGCCCTCTGTTAATAAATATTGTAACCCTCCTGTGTTCCCAGTATGTACTAGGCTATGGAGACCAATAAGAATGTACAGATACAAGGGTTAATGTTGCAAAAGTTCTTCAATTTAATAAAAATAACTACTAAGAGATTCTAAACTACAGTACATTGATACTACAATAACATCCTCTTACATTGAAAAAAGTGCTGCCTAATTCTAGAATACATGCTGGGTTATAAATAATGCAACTCAAATGTGAAGCACATACATTCTTCATAGCATCGGTAAGGGTTCAGTTTAAAATGCCGGTCAGTCCGTGCATATCTTGTTTATGAATGTTTTCAAGATCTCCTGCGCCTCTGCTGCGGTGATGAGCTGGTTTTGACTCCGTCCACACACTGAGCCGCGCGGCAGGTGCATGTCTCCACGGTGGTGTAAACGTGTTTGATCTTTGAGCCGTCGGCGCAGGTTAGCTCCGCCTCCTTCCGGCTAGTCTTATCCTCCTGGCAACATTCACACTTGTGCATCATCAAGTTGGCTGCTGCCGAGTATCTGCGCACACACACACACGCACGCACAGCGGGGAGGGAGTAATCTTGGGTTAGGTTTCTATCTATGATTCTTGCCGATACGTATTTCATCATATCAGACACATCACGATGAACTTGAACTTGGCTCGAAATACTAGCGTGCTCAGTTGAGCACGGAGACAGTATTCAGAGTGGTGGACTCACATGGATGAACTTCCACAGTGTCCAGCGCAGGAGGAAATGCTGACAGACGTGGGGCTCTTGCATCCATTCACCACGATGACAGTCTCGTTGGTCTGGACCTCGCACACGCTACGTACAGTACCTGGAACACAGGGCAGGAGTTAGACCACTAAGACATCATACGGTGCGCTAACAACTGTGTCGTCAAAATCACAGGTTTACTTTTGTAAAAACGGAAGTGATAGAATTTACTCTTTTATACCGTATTCTTTATAAAATGTATCAGTGAGGACACTTTTCTCTCTCTAACCCATCAACTTACAGGTCTTGCAGCATCCGTCAGCATTAGTTGTCTCTGTGCCCTAGGAGAGGAAGGAAGGCATGTTGCGTCACATCATTGGCTAATACAATATTGTACATTATTAATGACACCCATAGCATACAAGATATACAGTCTGACAGTCATTGTTGTAAAAGCGGTGCTGTGAACCTGAGTGTTAATCTCAAGGTAATCTCCCTCGACAGCTTTGTCTCAGGGTCTCAGATAGCCTGACAAGTTAGAAGGCCTATGCGCAGCTGGTGTGGGCTTTCACAGGTCTGACCTGTCTGTTTAGGCTTCAAAGAACAGGGTCAAAGCTATGGGGCTATAGGGATATGTGTTATAGGGGTTAGAGAATAAGGTCAAAGCTATAGGGTTATGTGTTATAAAGGTTAGAGAAGAGGGCCAAAGCTATGGGGCTATAGGGATATGTGTTATAGAGGTTAGAGAACAGGGTCAAAGCTATAGGGTTATGTGTTATAGAGGTTAGAGTACAGGGTCAAAGCTATAGGACTATAGAGGTTAGCGAACAGGGTCAAAGCTATATAGCTGTGGGGTTACAGGTTGAAGAGGTTAGAGAAACTTACAGGGACACAGTCCAGTGGGTTGTAGTGGGGACAGGTGGTCTTGGTCTCCTTGGTAACGTACTGGCCGTCTAACAAGTCACAGGTGTACTTCACACACTTGTCACCAGGGGGTGAAAAGGTCTCGTTCACCTAGACAAGCAGGTGTTTACAGAGGGGGAACAATCAATCAATCCATCCAGCCATCCATCATTACTTAAGAACTCATTACATACAAACAAATGGGAATTCTTAATACACGTCATGGCTAATATACACATTGGTGTGGTGCAATCTCTTCTTTTCGATCTGAGGGAGAGGAGTCCATTCATATGCAGCACACACACACACACACAACCACTAACCTTCAGAATGTGTGTCGTGTTGTCTGGAGCCTTGACGAGACAGCTGACCTGGACACATTTCCCACAGCACTCATCATTGACAGGCTTGTACTCATAACCCTGGGAAGAGGAAGAGCCAGAGAATGAGTGTACTGTCCCTTTTACCCTTTATATTATTGATATTGTCTCTTGATTGAGTGGCTGTCAAATCCATCTTTATGCTGATGACACTATTGTATATTGTATTTCTGACTGTACAACTAGCCATTGAGAACCTGCAACTTTCCTTTAGTTCTCTGCAAGATACACATATTAATCTTAAACTTGTACTTAGCACAAATGAAACAAAATTCATACTGTTTTCTAGAGCCAAACAACAATCCCTTCATGATTTTACCTCTTAAATTAAATTCAATCATGAAGGGGAGATGCAGATGGTGAGGAGGAGTTGAAGATAGATTCTTTTTTAACACTGAGAAATGGACTGTGGAAAAAGGGGTGTAACCCAATACTAAGAATATGTTCCCTATCTACCTAAAGTTTTTTTTACACTGAGTGTATATATGTGTGTGTACCTCAGAGCACTTGGTGTCGCAGACTATAGGCCTGCAGGAAATGTAGTTGAGCATGGTGCTGGGGTCCATAGTGTGAGTACAGTCACATTCCTGACATTTCATGTCGACTAAATTAAGTTCTGGTGTCGTGCCAGAAGGTCCTGATGTCACGAATGGAGAAGTTACAGATATTCCACCTGACGGAGTTGCTGATGTCCCGAATGGAGAGGTTCCAAATGCTCCACCTGACGGAGTTGCTGATGTCCCGAATGGAGAGGTTCCAAATGCTCCACCTGAAGGAGTTGCTGATGTCCCGAATGGAGAGGTTCCAAATGCTCCACCTGAAGGAGTTCCTGATGTCCCTGATGGAGGAGTTGTGAATGCTCCACCTGAAGGAGTTCCTGATGTCCCTGATGGAGGAGTTGTGAATGCTCCACCTGAAGGAGTTCCTGATGTCCCTGATGGAGGAGTTGTGAATGCTCCACCTGAAGGAGTTCCTGATGTCCCGAATGGAGATGTTCCGAATGCTCCACCTGAAGGAGTTCCTGATGTC
>OMKL01141946.1:0-10193 GCA_900302295.1 Parasudis fraserbrunneri | reverse complement strand
CCCCCCCCCATTGATAATGTTCCCCACCTCCGCCCTTGTTGCACATATTCCTTGTTTTAATTGGAAGGGAAATTTATTTTTTAATTCCTCTCCCACCACACTCAGCTTGCCGTCCAATGTTATGCGCCGCCCTGCCTTGGTGTTTTACAATGTAACGACCCGCGCTCGCAGTGTGTGCCCCTCCAGCGGTTTTATGGGGGGGAATAAACACTAATAAAGGCAATGGATATACATCTAAAGCCTCTGCTCCTTCAAGCTATGGTTAAAAACTAGTTTCACAGGTGGCTAGTTAGCAGATGGAAGCGAAATGGGATTCCGATAAATGGAAATGAGCTAGCCCCATCCAGTGACGCTCCCCTGGGTAAATGAAGTGGTTGGAATATATAATGGAGCTCTTTGGGTGGGAATTGCACCATCATTGGAGTCAGTGAAATGGTTGTGTGTGTGTGTGTATACGCACGTGGAGACGATGGGATCACGATGGGCGCGAATGTAGGTAAATGGCTATTAAGTGATCATGCGTTAGGAGATTTTTGGTAAGAAGCCTTTGAGGTTATGGGTATTAAATAATCCTTGCGGTAAAGGTGGGAGTTTACATAGAAAATGATAATCACTATGTAAACGATAACCTCTACAAGGGGATAAATGACAAGGCCCTCCCTCTGTGGGCCATGTGAGGTCCGTGTGGTGTACTGAGGCTTCAGCACTGGGTAAAAACAGTCTGCTGCTACAGGCTACAATTTTAGACCGTAATGGCTTGATGAGGCACTTTAGGTGGCCCAGAGTGCCACGCCACATGTCGGGGCTACATGAGTGAGTTCAGATTGGATTGGATTGGGAAAGTCTAATGTCCCAAATAAGCCCATTTGTTTTGCAGCATTTAAACACAAATTACACAAGCTGTCAACACTGTTACAAAGTCCATCAGCAATACCATGGCTAATTAAGATAAGACGCATTTATTGTAGTCTGTTTCATGAAACTATTAGTCGAGGACTCGGGGGTTGTGGGCCTTACTTCTGGCGGATTGTCCTCTCCGTTTTCATGAGCCTGGTTCCCAGGGCAAGACTACGTTTATTCGATTTGGATCCAGGACTGAAGAAGGTCACAGACCCCATGATGTGAAACATGATTTTCTCATTTTATTACCTCATGTGGCTGTATTGCACAGCTATGTAGCAATACATTCCTTGAAAAAGATGACATCTTCTCAATTGAGTGCAGTATTCCATCTTATATGTTCTTGTACTTCGCTGCCTTTTTGGGTGTTTGCAACCCCCCTATTCAAGATTCAAGATTCTTTTATTGTCACAGTTTTAAAAATGTACATACATTCAGAAAAATATGAGATGCTAGTTTCCCTTCGCTCCTCAACCGTGTAGTATGCACGAGGTACAATATATTTACAGTGTACAATACAATATAATTACATACAATAATGGTCAAGCATAGACAGAATGGTGACCTTTTGACACAAAATAATGATTTTTATTTCTCCTTTACAGGCTGTTTACCTTGATTAATGATTGGAGGAGGGCTTTAGACTTCAAATATTCTTTATTTCACAAGAAAAAAGCATCTATACCAAAAATTATAAATGTTTTTTCACGACCCCACAAAAGTAATTTTGCGATCCCCCGGTTGAGAACCACTGCCTTAAAGGTAGAATCTGTAATGGCGTCAAACAGCGATCTCTCGGCATAAGAGCCCCACTTGGTACTGCACTTTGTTCACATATTTTGTTTTGGTCTGATGTGTGGGTTTGCTGTTTTAGTAACTTATTATACTTATTATACTCTCCAGACCTCTCTTGGCAGATCCTGAGGTGTGGCCAGCAATAGCAAGCACTCCCCTATCCCTACTCAACTGCAACCCACACATCAGACCAAAACAAAAGATGTAAACAAAGTGCAATGCCAAGCAGGGCTCTTTTGCCTAGAGGTCGCTGTTTGACGCCATTACAGATTCAACCTTTAAATGGCAATATTTTGTCACTGACCCATCCCTGCCATACATAAAAATTCCCTCCAATGAAATATGATCATCGTTTTAAAATAGTCCCACTTCAGATTATTGTGAACTTAATCCAGCTAAGACGATATTCTGATTAAATTGTTTAAAGGACCAGTGTGTATTCTTTAGCGGCATCTAGTGGTGAGGTTACAGATGGCAACCAACTGCCTTCGTTCTCGTTGGAATACAACGGCGCTGAGTCAGGTAATCATGAGTATATCATTCCAATAGTGTATTCTGTCTGTTGTTTTGACCATTGGTTTCCTATGTATGTTGTTTCTAGTTGCTCAGCTACTAACAAAATGGCGTGCTCCATGGAAAGGACCCGCTCCTATGTAAATATGAAGGGCTTATTCCAAGCTAACAAAAGCACAACGATTCTTAGTTTCAGGTGATTATACACTAATGAAAGCATAATTATGAATATTATATTCCATTTCTGCAAATAGATCCCCATAAATAATACACATTGGTCCTTTAAATGAGTTGCTTATAGAGCTATTCCGTTCATCTTCCTGTATACTGTGAATGGAGCATAGTACGATGAGGGTGTACAGGCCTACATGTCTAAAATGCCCCTCAGACTATCGACCACTCCATATGTTTTATCGGAATATGCTTTCTCTCATTAAGACCAGCCGTTACATCTACATGCACAGAAAATTCCGTTCTTAACCTCGGCTACTCGAGTAACCTGGTTTTGGGTAGGTGCAAACGTCACAACTCGGCTACAATAGCCCGGTTAGGCTCTGTTCCGGCTATGAGAAACCCGGTTAAAATGCCTGGCTTACTCCAGTATGAAACGGGTTACTTTGGCATGTCACCGTCGCTGCAAGCTCGTCAGCCTCACACAGGGTCATAGTTCAGTGGTCATAGGTCATTGGGGCATTGCAGCAAGCCATGTAAATCTTATCATATCGAGGGAGATGAATAATTATCTTCTTTTTTTTCCCTATGTAGTAAAAGGATCTTGCTCAGTATCAGAGGGAGAGCTTAGCTGTTATGCACCTTTTGATAATTTTTGCTTATTTTTGTTATATGTGTGGGTGGGACACCACATCAGGTGGACAGGAATATTCTGCTAATTGGTTTATTCGTGGAAACAGGGACACTCAAACACATGGTATAGGACGTGCATGTAAACACAGAGTAAGACTTCAACCAGTCTTAATTACTGGATTACTCTGTGTAGCCATTGTTTCCCGTACATAGATTTATTTGTGGTGGCCCACCATCGGACAGCCATCACAAACAGCTTTCCCAAACCGATACAATAGCACATTAAAATATTTCTAGTTTTTGTCCTTTCCACTGTCTGTGTATCTCGTCTGCTCCAGGCTGCCACCACCACAAGTAAACAAAGAATCTTGCTGGGGGAAAAGGTCATCAGAAAATGTTGTCTGCATGGCTATTTAATATTTGAATATTACCGTCCATGTAAACATGAGCAGCAATATTCTGATATTAACCAACAATATTCATTCAGTTTGACAGTTATTGAGAGTCACTGAGTTTGAATATGTCCTCCAGTGACGTCATCGCAGGACACTGAATCCTTGTGTTAATTACAGCTCAATGCATCGACATCATTTCTTTGAGCTGTAATTAACACAAGTAGCATGCAGGTGCTCTCTAAGTAGCATGTCTTCCCATTACATCACTGGATGTGAACCCGAACTAGGGTTGGTCTGATACGTTGTTGTTGTTTTTGTTTTTTTATTTTTTTATATTAGATGCACCAATATGAGCATTTTGGCTGATACCAATAACTGATAATACATTTTCTGTTATGGCCGATTACCATTATTTACCAAAATTGATATGATGTGGTCTGTATAAAAAAAGAAAATAAATTCCTAAGGTAATCCAATTTTCTACATTCTGAAGGTGATAAGGTATAAAAACATTGTAAAATGGAAAATAAGCATCAAACCAAACCCTCATCGCAAAACCCCCTTTAAAAACCTGCACAGCTAGACAGAGAATAATCATCAGTTGGTCACATCTGCCCAGTTCTGCTCAACGGACAAATGCTAATAAATTAGAACATCACTACCATCAGCAGATATACAGTAGGTATGTTTGTTGATATACAGTGTATTTAACCAGTTTTGCACATTGGACTGATGCCAACAAATGTAATGAAAGAATCACAGATATCAGCCAATACCAATATGATCGTCGGTATATTGTGCATCCCTACTTTTTTCAGGACAGGGCCAATATCAATTTTTAGCAAATCAAGGAGGCTGGCAGCCAGTACTTGGGTTAATGTTCAGTTGCAGTAAATGTAAATTTTTTTATTCACAATTTACAGTAAAACAAACCCCAACACACAGCTGCCTTTAAATCAACATATGGTCTAGTGAATGATAACAGTAATCATTTGAACAATACATTTAAAAGTGCATGGAGTTCCCAGCAGGCACAAGACTTTGACTTTGAACAAACTGAATGGAGATTTTAAACAGACATTATGTAAATACCTCCCCCCCCCAAAAAACCCATAAACAAGCACATCATTTGTGATAAGCTGCAACCATCATTGTGCAGGTGCTCTCAGAGTAGCATTGAGCTTAAAGGTAGAATCTGTAATGCAGTCAAACAATGACTTCTAGGCAAAAGAGCCCCTCTTGGTACTGCACTTTGTTTACATTTCTTTGTTTTGGTTTGATGTGCAAGTCGGCTTTGAGTGGGTATAGGGGATATGTTTGTATTGCTGGCCACACCTCAGAGCGTGAGCCTGGCCAGCAGTAAGAACCCCTACCGTATACATACTCAAATTCAATCCACACATTCAACCAAAACCAAGCTCAGTACCAAGACTGCTGAATTAATCAAATGATGCCTCCCACAATTGTCTACGACAAACAGTTCATAAGTTATAAAAGTAGGCGGAGCTAACCCACACCAATGAAAAAGGAACTCAGCTGAGTCCAATGATGCCTCCCACAAGTGTCTAGACAAATGGTTCATGAGTTATGAAAGGGGGCATGGCTAAATGGTGTGTGTTGTGTGTCCTTTTATCTGTGTGTTGTGCGTGTGTCTGTCTTTCTAGAAGCAGTTGTAAGTTCAAGTCAAGTCAGATTTATTTGTATAGCCCAAAATCACAATACATGTCTCAATGGGCTTCACAGGTCCACAAAGATACACCACCCCCTGGCTAACCCCCCAGAGAAGATAAGGAAACACTCCCACAGACAAAAACCTTGATTGGAAAAAAAGGGAAGAAACCTTAGATGGGCAATTCTATGAGAGAACCCCCCCCCCCCAACCAGGACGCCAGACATGCAGTAGGTGAAGTGGGCAACAATTTAGATAAGAAATAGAATAAGGGAGTAATAATAATAGTAATAATAATAATAAAAATAATAGTGATAAACAATACAAGGACAAACATAGAAAGGCATGACAGGTAAGCAGAGACAACAACGTCCATAGAGATAGCGTCGTTAACGTCAGACGGGTTGCCACCCAGGGTGATCATAGAGCAACACAACAAACACACGACTTTGTCAGACAGTAAAGGACGGGAATAGACAATGTCCGTAGAGATAGAGTCGTTAACGTCCAACGGGTCGCCACCCAGGGTGATCCAGGGAAACACAGCGGACACACGACTCAGGAGACAGCGCAGGACGGGTTGGCAAAGCACAGGCCCGGCACCTGGAGCAGAGACGGCCGGGGCAGGAGGCAGAGCAGGACACCGCCTACTGGTCGGATACACTCAGCGGAGACGGCCAGGGTGGGAGGCAGAGCCAGGACACCGCTTTCACCTCCAGGAGCTGACCTGGTACCTGTACACGTACACAGACAGACAGACAGACAGACTCCACAGCCACACATAGACCATACAGACACACCCACTCGTAGGACAACAAAGAACACATTGTTAAATTGATGCTGATAAACTAAATCACTTCAAGAGTAAGTGCCTAACATCTTTGCAAGGCTAGCAATGTGTATTTTGTTTATAATAAGACACAATATACTTGTGACCTAATGGGATGAGGATAAGCATTCAATGAAGAAACCCAATCCCAATTGCCAAGCACCTATGCTAATCGTGGGGGCAAATAAAAAGATCATCATATGTGGATATGTGTGTGTGTGTGTGTGTGTGTGTGTGTGAGGGGGGCGGGGTTAGGAAACAACTGAGTTGATCCCAGACCAGGCATGGCTAGGGTAGGCCGTAAGCGAGAGAGAAGAGGTGGGTCTTAAGCTTGGATTTAAAGATATCAACAGAGCTTGCCTCCCTGACTACGGCGTGGAGTTTATTCCACAGATGGGGGCACGGTAAGAGAATGCTCTGTTGCCCGCTGATTTCTTTTTAACCCTAGGGATAGACAGGTACCCAGCATTTTGTGATCGGAGGGCACGTGCCGGCGAATATCATGTGATGAGGTCAGATAAATAGAGCGGTGCAAGTCCATGCAACATTTTTTATGTAAGCTGCAGCACTTTAAAGTCTGATCTAGCCTGGATTGGAAGCCAATGTAGGGAGGACAGAATGGGCGTTATATGATACATTTTCTGGTGTTCGTAAGGATTCTGGCAGCTTTAGAAATTGCATACAAGTTGAAGACTTTTCATCCTAGAATTTGGTAGGCCTGAAAACAATGGGCCCTTTTAACTGATGGGTATTTGTCTTTGAATTCAGTTCATTAGTGATCACTTTGTATGTTTAATGTAATGTTTAGCATTGTATGTTAGTGCAATTGTCTTTAAATTGTCTCTGTCCCTTCAGGTGTGTTCCTTGTGTGAGGGTTTGGAAGTAGGCAGGCAGGGTTTTCCTCCAACGTACGGTATTGTGTTGAACATCCACTGATTCCATTGCATCAGTATCACATCAGCATCGTGTCAGTGTCATGGCAGTGTCATAGCAACACTGATTTTGCAATCTACACCGGCAACTACAGCAAAGATGAGTCTCAAGGTTTGACATAGGAAATTGTGATTCCTGGGCAGAACTGGGGGTGGCAGTAATGCGCCAAAAGGAGTGGAGTTTGCCGGAAATCAAAAAGAAGCAGAAGAAGACTATAGGCACGCTAGCTTTGCCTGCAATAGTGGCTGCTAGCCCAAGAAGCCCAGCGGCATTCTAATTTGTTGCACTTTGCGTGCACTCACCCAAAAATTCATAGCAGTGACTTGGGGTCAGCTCTTGTCATATACTCTCAAATTCCTTTGGAAGTTTTGCCTGAAAACGTATATATGTAATAAAATATCAAAACTTTTCCATGAGATTCACATGGAGCACATCGCGTGAACGCCCCGGGGTTAGCAATTACAGCAGCACGAAACACATGAAAACTTCCCTTAATCAAAAATATGGTGCACGGCAATTGTAAATGCACCTGGCTCATCAACAGAAGTATTGGTGTGTTTTGCCCTGCTGTGACAGGTCAACAGGTCATCTCCAAGGCAACATATTTTTGTTTCTTCAGAGGCTTAGTACAGTAGCCTAAATAAAAATAAACCTTGTATACTCCTAAATGATGTATAGGCCTACATTTCTTTGTCATGCACAAAGCATGGACCAGTATCGCTGGTCCCTGGCTGTATAATAATATTTATCACAGCCGGGCAAATTAACATAAAGTGAGATGAAGTTGAGATCCCTCAGGCGATGGTATGTCATGTAATTTAATTGTACTTACTCAGAGGCATTCTATATTACCTAAACATAAAATCCGGGCCACTTATTTGTCAAACACTCATGCCGAAGTTGTTGAAATGGTCCAACTTGTCAAAACTTCAATGGAGAGTCTGTCTGCTTTCTGGTTGTAACCAATGTTAACCATTTTAACCAATTAGTTAGAACATTCAATTTGTTGATTAGAATGTTAATTTCTTTAGTTTCACTCAAAGTCACATTTGCGTTCTTCAAGAAACAAACTAGTTCTGTCTGAAAGAAGAATCAAGCATTGGAAATACAAAATTACTGTTGTATTCTGTTGTGTATGGTTAAAACTTTTGTTTGCATGTAGTGTGGCTTTAATCCTTTTGGTGACCGGTCACGCATCGTTTACTCTGCTGGCAAGTATTTCATACCACTTTGTATAAAAAAAAATCTGAACTATCCCTTTGACATGTGATGAAACATCTTTCTGTTGAAACAAGCTTGGCTTTGCCAAGCCAACTTACATTCTAGTGGTAACTCGAAATGCATTTAAGCTTTGACTGCTTTAAGGCCCCCTTTCCTTGTTCCAAACTATTATCACAATATATATTTTAGGCTATATTGTTCACAGTAGTGTTTATCTCAATTGTTTACAGAACTTTTATTCAAAGCCTCTGTAGATAAACATTGTGCTATAGAACACCAAAAAACTATTACATTTGTACTGTGATAGTGGTTAACCAACAGTAAACAACCATGAAAAGGTTTACAACCCCATTAAGATAGCAGCACTAAAGTTGCTGCCAGTAGAGTTACAGTAGCTTGCAGAAACTCGACCAAATGAATGAAATGTTAACTCTAAAAACATTCTACCACTGGTAATACCATGAACATAACTGTGATAAGCTCTTTTGACATATTCTCTAATGAATTTGACAGATATTTCAGTTAGCAAAGTTAAGCTAATAGTGCAGAGTATGACTTGTTAGCATGTTGCAATCTAACTCACTCACCAGGCAAAGGAAAACAAAGGGTAAAGACACAAACTCACCAGGTTTTCTATAACTTACAGTCTTTTTACAATGAATTTAGCAGTTTTTTGTTTGTTTTATCAAATATTTATCAAGTTATTAACTTATTTTATCACTACTCAGTACTCATGAGGACAAACATTTTCGGTGTCTCCTGCTCTGCGTGGTACTGGTGGAATGTGTAGTGAACTCATGAATCACAGAGATATGGAAGTTTTGTAGAACATTTGACTATTGCTGCCTTCAAATGGAACTTGTGTATGTGTTGGTGGTTTCGACTTGGGAGGTCGAGTACACTATATGCCGTTCAAGTGGTTAAAGTTGTGAGAACACTGTTGCTAGGCAGCTGGGCAATGCGCCCCCGAGGCTAGAGATTTAGCTAGCTAAATGCAGTGGCATATTGATAGGGCATATCAACATTTTCCTTAGATATATTATTAAATTACTAAGAAAGGCTATATACTAAAATTGAAAAACAAACTTCAAACATTTTTCAAAACATCATCACCATGTCACAACTCGTGAACTTGGAGTTTCCAGAAAATGTCCACTTACCACAACAGTGGGTCATTCATATGGACTTCAGCCATCCACCACCAAAAGTTCATATAGGCACTGCCACTCACTTTCACCAGTAAATTCTATGGTTACTGTGTGGAGAATGAAGATTTCCTTTTTTTATTCACTTCCATGTGTTTCGCAAACCAAGTCTCAGAAACATACTTAATTAAAGTATGAGGAAGGTCGAAAAGGAGTCTGTGGTAGGACATATTCATTCTCCATACAGTGACCACAGAAGCTACTGGTGAAAGTGAGTGGCAGTATATGGACTTATATCGGGGTAAGAACATATACATTTCTACAAAATATCCATATTGATAATTGGTTTGATAGGTGGTTAAAGATTCATTTTATGTTACAATTTCTTATCATAGGGCATTTTAACCTATCATTTGCTACTATAGGTTACAGTAGCATTAATGTGTCCAACTTCAGTTTTGTTGATGTAAAGCAGTGGTAACCAACAGGTCGATCGCGATCGACTGGTCGATCTTCAAAGCCTTCACTGTCGATCCCTAGCATTTTAGCATTTCCCCCCCCCAAAAAAATAAAAAAAATAAATAAAATCAATCATGCGGTGATTTATCATTGGTTGTTTTAACAAGCTTTTTAGACCTAGCTCTGGTTCGTTAACACGCATAGGTCACATGTTATCTTACAATCTCCAATTGGTTTATTTGATACGCTGAGGCCTATGAATGGCTGCATGCAATTGTGGGGTCACGGGTTGAGGAAGTAACGAAGTTAACGCTAAACGTTTGTACAGCGGGAGTTGCGAGCGGTGCCAACTTTAACTAACATCGACATGGCTGAGGGTCCGGCGAATAAGAGATCAAAAACGTATTATTTCCACCCGGAATGGGAGCATGAATTTATTTTCACGTCAGCGAATGAGAAGACTATATGCCTCATATGCCAACAGGCGGTAGCCTTGCCAAAACGTGGCAACCTGGAGCGTCATCATGCTA
>OMKL01141944.1:9786-26945 GCA_900302295.1 Parasudis fraserbrunneri | reverse complement strand
GGTCCCTGAAATGACCCCCTAATCTTACAAGTACAAAAAATAAAATACAAAATAAAATAAATCAGTAAAGATGAAAATGAATTGAATGAAGCATTAAAAGTATTTAAAATATTTCATTCTAATCTCACAAAATACCTTGAAAGCCCGGAGGGTTCACTCCTTTCATTTCAAACCTTTATTTAATCTTGAAAAACACTGAGGTTTCCCTCATTTTCAGTGACGTTGAGCTCACAACAATATAAAAATAAAAAAATAAATACAACACAGGGCAAAATGCAATAAAATGCAATAAAAACAATATAGATAAAATAAAAACAGTTATAAATTAATACACAATAGTCATTGATCATTACCTTAAACTCAGCAAAAGAAGGAAAATGTCAGATTTTTAAAAAGTGAGTTGGAGGACATTCCATGATTCTGGAGCATTAAAGGAAAAAGCAGTTTTACCAAGCTCCGAACATGCACAGGGGACCTTAAGTGCCAGCCAATTGTTAGGACCAGTTTAATAGGTTCCTATATTCGTTTCCAACAACGATGTAATGTAAGAAGATAGCTTACCAATAAGGGCCTTTAAGATAAACAAATACCAATGTTTGTTTTGCCTCTCTGTAAGAGAAAAACAAACACACTTATCATATAGCACACAATGATGAGTATCATATCAATCACCAGTTATGTATCTGAGGGCAGTGATGGACAGAGTCCAGGGGTTTAAGAGTTGAAGCCGCGGCATGCCTATAAATTACATCACCATAGTCCAAGACTGATAACTACTGCCTGTTCCAAGTGTAAACTGTGCCATCCCTGTTCTAACTACTGCTAGACTAAATAATCAGTTCTCAACACGTTCTGTAAGTACATCAAGCCTGATAGCTGTTCCCCTACAGCCTAATGTGTTTCTACACCCTGTCAATAAGACAATAAAAGCTGCACTGCTCAATGTAAGATCACTATCAAATAAGTCCCTCCTCATCAGTGACCTAGACATCATGTTCCTTACCGAAACTTGGCTTGATTTAAATAACATTGCGGCTGTTCTGAATCAGCACCCCCAAATTTTAACTTCATTGATGCCCCAAGAGTTGATAAGAAAGGGGGAGGAGTAGCTGTTATTTTCTCAGACGTGTTTCAATGTAAACAGGTATCATTTGGAGACTTCTCATCATTTGAATATCTTGCTGCTGTACTGAAATTGTATTTTGACCTAAATTGATTATTTCCTTCCCTGCCTGGCTAAGCTATTCCACACCCAAGAGTAAAAACATTTACAAACTGGGCAGTACAGTAGGGAGGCAGTGCTCCTGGATAAAAAAAAAAAAAATCACACGTTGTTGTATATTGTATTTTACTCCTGATTATATACAGACGGCCAAAGTATTCTAATAGTTTCTTTGATAAATTTGCTGAACTTGCTGAGCTATGAATTTTAACATTCATATTGACAACCATAATGATAACAATGCCAAAGACCTTAATAACCTACCTGACACTTTTGGACTGTCTCAACATGTCTCTGGGCCCACCCACAACCGGGGCCATAATGTAGATCTATTTATCACAAGGGTTTTTAAGTCATCATTGGTTACGGCTATTGATGTTGCTCTGTCTGATCATCTTTGCATTTTCCTTGAAATGTCTATCAATCCTGATATTCTTATTAGATCAGAAACCGTAAAAAAACGTTACATCAATGAGAATACTAGTTTTTGCACTGTTTACTAGTTTTTGCACTGTTTTTGGAGACTATTTCCCTGTCAGCAATGTTTACTGCAGCCTCTGTTAATGATCTCTTAGATCGTTTTAATTCCAAAATTGTGAATGCTATTGATGTTATTGCACCTGTTAAGGTGAAATCAACTTCTGGTAAGCAAAAAGTACCATGGAGAAATGCTGCATCTGTAAAAATCCAGTAAAAAGAGTGTCGGAAAGCTGAGCGTAAATGACGAAAAACTAAGTTCCACATTCACTATAACATATATAAAGAGAGACTTCATTCCTGCAATCTTGAGTTGAAAAGTGCTAGACAATCTTTCTTCTCTGACATCTTCAACAAAAACATAAATAATGCAAGTACTTTATTTGCCACTGTTGATAGGCTGACCAACCCCCCGGCACAAATAGTCCCTGAACTTCTATTTGCTGATAAATGCAATGAGTTTGCTTCTTTCTTTAGGGATAAAATTCAAAATATTAGACAAACTATCAGTAAGTCCACAGCAATTGTGTCACCACTACAATCACATAAAAGTAACTTCATAAACATGGCCCAATTTAATGTCATTGACTACAAAACTCTTGAGGAAACTGTACAAAATCTTAAGCCATCAACATGATGCCTTGACACCTTGCCAACAAGCTTCTTTAAAATGTTTACAGCTGTCTGGCGACTGCAGTTATCAAGCCTTTACTAAAAAAGTGTAGCCTGGATGCCTCTGTAATTAGCAACTACAGACCCATATCAAATTTACCCTTTATAAGTAAAATAATTGAAAAAGTTGTCTACCAACAACTGGACAACTTTTTAACTTCAAATGGTCTCTCAGACAAATTCCAATCAGGTTTTCGACTCAGGTAAAATTTCAATCCTAGTGTTGTTGGATCTTAGTGCTGCTTTCAATACTGTTGACCATTCAATACTGCAAGACAGAATGAAAAACTGGGTTGGAGTCTCCGGCACGGCCTTAGATTGGTTCAGGTCCTATCTGCAAGACAGGGAATATTTTGTTTCCATTGGCAACTACACATCTGAACGAACTAGCATGACATGTGGGGTCCTTCAAGGGGTCAAATGTGGGACCTCTTTTACTTAACCTCTATCAAGCATCACCAATTGGCGGACCTCGGTCCGGGTCCGGGTCCGGACCTAAACGCCGTCCTATCCGGACCTATGGACAAGTTCTGATAAAAATTTAACAGGCGCCACTACTCCAGTTAATACGGTAAGCGTTTACTGTCTCAAACAAGCCAATCAAATCAATAGTTGACGTTTGTTTCACAGAACTGCGGAAGAGAAAGATATAAGATATGGCCTGCTCCAAAGTAAGTAAAGTAGATACAGTAGTGAAAACAGAAGTTTTCAAGATGAATGGACGGACAAATATATGTTTATTATTCCGGCAGCCAGCTCTAAACCTTTGTGTCTCATATGTAGTGAAACCGTGGGACTAATCAAAGGCGGCACTACGAAACCAAACGCCACTCTTAGTGAGGACAGACAGTGAGGAAACGTGTCCACTGAAGTCAGAAGTGAGAGCACGTAAAATTACCGAATTGAGAGCCCAGCATGACAGATCTACCTGACTCATCACGCATTAATTTACAGCCCAGCAACATGCGTAACATAAAGGAAGTAGAAAATAATTAAGAGAAAGTGAGACACACACACACACACACACACACACACAGAGAGAGAGAGAGAGAGAGGCTGCTCCACACTTTTCATACTCTCTATTTCAACTTTTTATTTGAGATAAAGGCCAGTTTCAGTTCAGCTGGGACTAACTTTATTTATGTAACGGCAGCTATTTGTTTTCCATTCAAGTGCCATAATGTGTTAAAAGTGTTGAAAATTGACAATAGATATTGTTGAAATTATATGGAATTGTATGTTGTTGATTTTATTTGATAGACATTATGAGGTTCGGACCTTTGCTGGGAGGAAATTTTAGTAACTGGACCTCTATGAATTTTAGTTGAATACCCCTGCCCTGTATACTCCCACTGGGCCTAATTATGCAGAAGAACAAAATTGCGTACCATAACTATGTGGACGACACTCAATTATACATAGCTCTCTCATCAAGTGACTATGCTCCTATAGACTCACTTTTTTAATCTATTTTATGTAAAGCACTTTGAATTGCCACTGTGTATGAAAATGTGCTATATGAATAAACTTGCCTTGCCTTGCCTAATATGATCAGTCAAAACACAAGTTGCTGATGAGGCGGTTGTACTGCCGAAACTATGGATACTAAGTTTAGACTGCCAACTTAGTATATTCCACTACAGTATATTAGATACATTGATTATATGTCATTTTGACAGCAAATCGACTGGGTCTTCAAGAAAGTAAGAATGTAGAGCAAAGAATGTAAAAGTATGAGCAGGAACGAAAATCCAATTAAACATAATTACTGGCTGCCATTAACTCTGTAACTCATAGGGAAAACATTTTGGACTGGTAAACTCGAGTGCATACCAGAAAAAAACTTAAACCTGGCAGCACACTAAAAGTCTATGATCCCCAGCATTATGACCTCTTCCTATCAGTACGGTATGCAAGAGCTCTCTCAGCTAATACCTATGTGCGAATCATTGGGAAATGTAATTATAATAAGTTGCCTTGCTGAACTTCATGGTACAGTAGAAGCAGGTAAAGAGTTGCTCCAGCTGTCACTTTCTGTGCTTTCATACACCTGTCCCCTGTTTAAACCCCTAACGCTAAATACCGTGGATGTAATGGATGAGGACTCTGAGTCATGTTGTTCACAGAGAGACACACCGCTTGCATAGTTTTCAGTTTTCAGTCTTCTGTCCACCTTAGACAGCAATTACAGCAATTACAAACATGGACAATAGTAAAGACATTGACTGAAATTAGTTTAGAGACAAAATAGGATCAACTTCAAAAGCGCCATTTGCAAGGTAAAGTCAAGGTCAACGTTACCTTGACTTTATACAGTATGTTTTTTATTTACTCTAGTCATGTGTAATTTTTTGGGGGTAATAAAGTTGGGTAATTCCCAATGTAAAATGATGACGATACACCAGGCAGTTGTCCTCTTGAGGACTGGGGCATTTATTCCATCCACTTGTGCACATGCTGTCCTTTTGCACTTTGCAGTACTTCAGGCATAAGAGCACTCTTGTGGCTAGTCCAGCACAACAATGAAGGTTACTTTTGTAACCATGGTTCTAAGAGCAAGGGACTATGCTAGTCACTGTGTTGGGATATCCTTCCACTTGGTGGAAGGATGAGTCGAGATATGAATTTCAGAGTAATCCCGTGCCATGGGTGTGGTGCGGCCCACGACAACCCCCTTAAATACTTGGGCGCACTTGTCAGACAATAAGTGAACTTACATAGCAAAGCCCTCTCTACACCCAAATATGCACCAGCAGCCAGTGTGCAGCCAGCTATGCAATACAAGTAAAATATGCAAAGAAAAATAAACACTGTGAAAAAAGAGGTGAAGCATGAACATGGTGCCCCAAAATCCACAAACAACTGTAGAAACTGTGGTGGTACCCAACCAGCCAAGTGAGAGCAGTGCCCCACTTATTGACCGTAATGTCTTACTTTGGAAAATTACAACCATATCGAAAAGCAGTGTAGATCTACAAAGCAAAGCGAGTTCTACAAGCATGTGAGCCCCATCATCACAGGAGATAATGATGACAATGATGAAAATATATGTTCTCTATTGATGGCTTGATGCTTAATCATGACTGTGAAACAGTGGGAACGGAAAATGACGGCAATAAGAAAGATGTCCATTGCACAGTGACTATAAATGACAAACCCTGCAATTGAAAGTGAACACTGAGCTAAATGCAATGTATATACTGTATAATACTGTACAAGGTTGTGAAACAAACAGATAAGTCGCTTTTGAAGGAGCAGTGATTGACACTTAACTGTGGAGTTCAATGTTGTGGGAAAAAAGTGTTCAGACAATTCCCGGCCTCAGGTAGTCATTTTCATTGAAGATGAACATGGACATAAGCAAGGATTTCAGCCTGACTTAAATGGTCTTCTGAACTATTCAGTGATGAAGTGGGCAACTTACCTGTCATCTCTATGACTCTATGAAAGTGGATCCAAATGTGCCACCTGTCGTCCGTCCACCTAGTTGCAGGGAAGTGAAACAAGAACTCACAGCCTGTGGATGAGCCCAACACACACATACAAAAGAGAAAATCTTTTGCATATGCCTAGACCCAAAATACTTGAATGAGGCTTTGAAGCACCCTCATTATCCTATAGTATCAGAATCAGAATCAGAATCAGATATACTTAATTAATCCCCAAGGGGAAATTGGGTCATGTTACAGTTGCTCACATTCTAGAATAAAATATGTATAGGCATGGAGAAATTATAAGAGAAATAGAAAGTAAGAAAAATAAGGTACGTAAAAATATGTGCTTTATACTACAGTATATAACAGCAATATTTGTACAAAATAGAAAAATAAGAAATATGTAAAATAATGTGCATCATACTACAATATATAACAACAGTGTAAATAATAATGCAGAGATTATTGCACAGCTGAATTATTGCACACATTATTGTACTGTTAAGTCAGTATTGCACAGTTGAAAATATAAATGATGAATAAATGATGAGTGATGAAGCTGCTGACAGGTGCTACTGTCTTCTTGGTGCTGGATGGCAAAAGTTCCTCTGGGCAAATCAAGCTGGATGAAGCATGATCACTCAACACAACTTTAGCAGCACCATTTGGGAGGTACAAGTTTTTGAGGATGCCCTTTGGCATCAATGCAGCCTCATACGTTTTCAGACAAGCGATGGATCAAATCTTTGCAGGCTATGCTTGTGCCGTCATAGTGGATGATATCATTGTCGGTAACGAAGGAGTTGAGGAACATGATGAAACTCAGAAAAGTGCTGGACTGGGCCAAACACATGAAGCTCAGACTGAACCTGTATGAAGTTCAGGCTGAAGGAAGTGAGCTATGTGAGACATGTTTTCACAGACAGCTGACCCTGTCATGGTTGCAGCAATCAGTGCTCTGCCTGAGGACAAGACGACTATCTAACGTTTCTTGGGAATGGCGAACTACCTGGGAAAATTCATTCCCAAACTGAGTGAACTCTCCAAACCTCTGTCAATTACTACACGTGACAAACTGAAGAATTGCATCACTAGCCCACCAGCACTCCACTACTATGCTGTGAAGAATTTTCAAGATGGAAAGTAAGTCAATATAGTGCAAAAACGCAACAGCAATGACTACTTATCACCAATAGATGTCATCAAAACAAACAACAATGATGGACTTTACCACTTTAAAGGGTACATATTATGTTGGTTTTTTAATGTATTTTTTTAATGTATTTTTCGTTTTTTTTTAATGTTATACAACTTCCTTGAATCTGTGACACATCATTGTTGTTGTTTTTTTTGCAAAGAATCTAGTGTAAATCTGATTTTAATTATTTATTTTCCAGCACCTCTTTCTCCCCATGTATTGAACACCCATTTTTGGTTGGTGTGGCACACACCAAATTCTACATTGATTATTTCCTTCCCTGCCTGGCTAAGCTGTTCCACACCCAAGAGTAAAAACATTTACAAACTGGGCAGTACAGTAGGGAGGCAGTGCTCCTGGATAAAAAAATCAAAAAAAATCACAGGTTTATTAATCTATTGCTTGTGTCCCCCTTGTGACATCACATCAAGTAATAATTCTGCACAGCATGTTTAGGCTTGGAGCCAAACGGCAAGGAGTACCTATGTAATTTTTCCACAGCATGCTGCCAAAGACGAGACAAAACCCATTTTCCATAATATGTCCCCTTTTATCCAGTATACATGTCAAAACACTTCACTGGTATAATATTTATTCGGAAAGCATACATTTTCAAACCACGTTTTCACATTTTCTCGAATGGCTATAAGTGACTATGGAGCACGTCCCATGAAGCATCCAGTCATTTCTCTTATTGAAAAGGACACAGGGAATGTTGCTTGTCAGGCTCCTTTGACAGCCTTAAACCCTATTCGTTATGACAGATGATCTACACCAGCGGCGTTTCAGGGATGAACCCTAGAACCCTCAGAATCCCAAACAGGGCAGACACATGAGCGGTATCGGTGCTCGGAAAGTCCACATAAAGAATTTATTTTCAAAAGCTGCCTCCATTGCTTGCTTGCAGTGAGTTTTGTAGGGCTGCCTACAAAGAGCTGCCTTTTTTTGTCAGTCAGTTTGCCGCATAGCGGTAGAGACTACAGTACCCATAATGCAATGTAGGTGACCTCCAGGCAACTCAGTAAATTGTTGTCATCCACCTAACTTTGTGGTGTCCCGTCTCCATTATACTTGGTGTCAGAGAGTGAAAAAAAAACCTCAAAATCTCTGTGCTCTACTCTGCTATAAGCTGCGGATGTTTTTCTCAGTGAGTAGACACTTGGTGAGCAGCTTAGTAGTGAAAATAAGTGCGGAAAACAGAGATGAACGATGCATGCTCTCGAAAGCAGAGGAAGGCAGAGAGGAAGCCAGCAATTCTGCCAGAGTCTGTGAGTTGCTAGGCAACGGGGCCTGGCCAGATAGACACACGAGGGAGAGAAGAGGAGATACAACACAGTGGCAAGTTTTCCTGAATGTATTTTCTGCTTGCTATACAGGGAGAAAAAAAAGAACGAATAGTCGAATCGTCATATTGAACAGCCAAATCTGATTTGACTCAGACTCAGAGTTTTGAGAGGAGGATATTGCAAGCTTGCAAGGGGATATTTGCACTGGTGCAGCTCAATCTGTCTCAGAGATTCTAGGTACACATCCTATAGAATCAAGGTATTTAATTGCCATGTTTGAAATGTCTGATGATAACATCATAACATCAGTTCACACTAGCTTCCACACCAGATGAATATACCTTCTATAAGTGCCTTAAGGTTAAGAATAACTATGAAACTGGACATTGCTGAGTCATACATTGTGGCTATAGGTATAAGGTCTAAGTAATTTCATGCAAGTTGCAGGACAAAAGGGCTTGTTTCATCATGTAGGTACAACCCCTTTTTATACTTTGATGTATTATGTAGGCTACATCAAAGTGCAAAAGTGTAATGACATACCAGTATGACGAGTTGCAACTGATGCAATTGACTCCCATTGACACTTGGCTATTTAGACTCCTTGTTGACATTCTTGACTCGTGTCTTAATCATGTAAGGATTTTGACTCATTTTGACACCATCAATGTAGGTCATTAAATAAGGAAATGAAACAGGAAACGGTAAGGCCAACACAAATCCCCTGCTCAAACTGTGACAAATAAAGCTAATTAATGTGATAATCTTGACATTTACCCTTTATATTACAACGGCAATTGCAAGAGAATGTGAACTTAAACCATCCATATAAGAAACCTTAGGAATTATTTTAACCTACATGTAGATGTATTTGCTACAATAGCTGGTACTGGTAAAGAATGGTATGTATTCAGGAAATGCTGTGTTTCTACACTCTTTCCATATAGTAAGTTGTGCTATTACTTCAGTCAATAGTCGATAAAAAAAAAAGAAGTGGTTTCAGGAACATTAATGTATACCTCAGTTACTCAGAGGACCATCCTACAGGGTCTCACGTCACATGATACTTGCCCAGACATCTGATGCCCGATGCCATCAGCACGTGTCAAGGGGGCCATTTGCAGGTGGCAACGTCATAGGCAGAAGTTGCTAAGATTAGTTTTGTTGTTTTTAACCCGCTCAAAGTTAATACTGGACCGCTAATGTTAGCTGACTCTTTATGAAGTAGATATTGTATAATAATAATTTTAAAAAAAACAACACTTAATTAAAACAAAAGGTAGTCAGCCTGACAGACCCTCAACCTGTATAAGATGTACAGGCAGGGGTAACTGATCTATCGCAAACTCCGCCCTCTTTTCTTGATCCTCCAATCACAACTGTTGCTCTTAGCAGAGATAGTGATTCATTTTAAACACCTTTAAAACTCACATTTCACCTCAAGATGCAGAAAATTATAATTTTACTCAACATAAAAGCACATCACATTTAACGATGTTATCTTAATATGTTTTGTAGCAAATAGTTTCATTGTTGCCACCATCTATAGTGTTAAAGATTTCTCCATTCAAAACTACCGTAGTGCTCCGTCTCCTCATTATATAGACCATCCCTGCCTAAGTATTTTGAATGGTCTAAATTGAAACTGTGATCGAATCTACCATATATTAAATTGAGTTGGAGCGTACTAAGTTATGTATTCTGAAATTATTGTGCTCTCAGTAGTTCCTCAGAGCTGGTGCCAAATCCTGAAATGACTTTCTGCTGCTGTGTGGTGAACTGAAAAATTAGGTAAGGCTTTTTTCCTCTCGTCTAATTAATTCTTCCTATCAGTACATTCATGTACTGGGTGAGGTATGTAGAGATTTATCGCCCATCAATACCTGATACAAACCGCATCAGTACTGAATAATGATTTCATAATTACTTGTACATTGCCCCCCCCCACCCCCACTCCATCACCTCCTTCACTGTTTTCATGCAGACCATCTCTCTGCCTGTTGAGGAGAAGTTGAGAGAAAAGCTATGCCGGACAGTGGCTGGAAGGGCCTATTGATCTGTACAAATTGGATTTCTGTGTACTGCTTGGTTGAGATTTTTGTCACGAGCTGTTTGTTTGAATTAATAAAAGTAATCTGCACTTCCTTTTCTCTGGTTCTTTCAATGCCATTAGGATTTGAATGCCCCTTTCAGATGTTTCAAATTGGAATACACACAATTTAATGGAATAAGAAGGTCTTTTAGTGGTTGAGTCTACACGGTCCTCATTCGACATGGTCTGGCAGTGCAGACCTTGTAGATTCAACCACTAAATTATAAGCTTATTCCACAAAATTGTGTGTGGTTGAGTCTACATGGTACTTATTTCAAATATAAAAAATTAGTGCATCTTTAACCTTTCCCAAATGTAAACCCTCTGATGTAGTCAACCGACTGAATAATTAATTGAACCCTTACAACGAATAACGAATAACCACACCAGCTCTCAGTTAATCTTTCTCCCATCAAAGCAACAGTTGATCTGACGATGACTTCAAAGATAATCCCCTCTTTGGAGTGTTGATAATAGAGCTTTGTTTCAAATCATAATAACGCATAACCTCTCAATATTTCAAAGGGCATTTTATTATCAAAAGGTACTATTTGATAAGGAACTCTGTATTCAAAAGGAGAAGAGCTCCATTCCATAAACACATACTTTTTTACGTTTTGTTAAAATGTAAAAACAAAATTTTTCATTTTTGCTTTATCTGCCAATGTAATCTACCTGGATTCAAAACCAGGTCCCCCACATGGGCAGGCCTGGTTCCAGAACCGGGTGCTTCTGGATGCCTCTGAATTTCCTCTGAAATTAGTGGGGGTATGCGAGTACAGCGCAGACTGCACCGGCAGGCAAACGGCAACAAAAAATTGTGCACTGATACAGTAGCATGCCTAGTATTTTACAAAATTACTTAAAAACTTAAAAGCATGTGGCACCATTGCAGCAAAACAAAAATATTGCTTTTACTTTTAAAATGAGCAGAACATAGGCTATATATGCTTTAATGCATGAAAATGTATTTTAATGTCACACAATTTCTTCCAATTAAGAACAAAAGTTTTAACAACAACCACAGCTCAAAGCTCCAAGCTACTACAACACTGGAGTGATTTGCAAGGACATGCATGCATGGAAATGTTTGTACAGTACAGAGTCTTAGCTTTACAGCCATACCCATTTTATCGAATTCTTGACTTTTTAGGGACTATGCAGAAAAAGGCAAAAATATTTTATATAGGTGTATAAAAAAAGAAGCAGCAAAAACCACACCTCTGCATGGCAATCACATCACTGCATGGCTTTGCCCTAAAACTGCATGAGACAAGCATAAATTGGGCATGGCTGTAAAGACGAGACTTTTGTGTTTTCATTAAGCCCTTTGATGTTACGATATTTTGATATATTGATGTTAAAGGTCAAGGGACCCCTTTTTCCCCATCAAAATTTAGTCTAACTTTCGAGCATTATTTAGCCTCCTTTGCAACATGACATGCTTGGCACGTACAGATTTCTCACCATGTCTAGTGTCATATGATACCACTAGATTTGTGCTATCTTAAGAAATAAGCCTGCTAGACCCTGTGAAAGATGGCTATTCAACTGGTTCATCAGCACCCTTGTTGAATCAGGCTGTGGCATGGGAAATCAAACATCTCCCGGTCAGATGTTAGGCTTACTAGGCTTCAGGCAGGGCTACTCTGCCACACTCACCCCCCTTGACCTCCCCCCGCGGAGAAACCCATCCAGGACATGGCACCACTGTAACCCACCTAGATTCAAACACTGGTCAGCCAAAGGGGAATCCCCCCTGGCCAAGGGAGATATTAGGCTTACTGGGTTTCAGGCAGGGCTACTCTGCTACACCAAGACGTAGCGAATAACAATGACCTACATGTTGTATTTCCCAGATGGCTGCGAACACTATATCTCTAATAGGAGAGAGGAGCTTTGTCTCAGGTACACCAGACATGCCCTGAAATCTCAAATGAACAAGCTGCTACCCCCCACAAACTGTTCTGCATCTGGTACTGGGGATACTAGACAGGCTAGAAAGCTCCACCCAGCAAGGGCAAGAACTGAGCACCAAGTTCCACATCTGCCGCCCCCTATTTAACCAGGTTATGAAATGAGCACAATTCATATGTTTTAGCTGTAGCCAGTAGCTCTATGCCTCACTTTGTTGGTTGGTTGGTTGGTCCACAAAAGTGTCCCCACCCTCTAGCGGCCACAGTTTTTGCCCTAGGAGGTTGAAATTTGGCATGGAGGTCAGGTGTTTGTGTGTGTGTGTGTGAATGCATGCACACATGGATGCATGCACTTATGTGGTCACAGCTATTGCAGATTTGTGCTAGTTTTTGTCCTAATGTTGTAGTCCTTAAAGTTTTTAACAATCTTGTATGTATAATGTAGTCTATTAATTATCGCTGTTGGTACAACATGTTTTTATTAGTAATGTAAATGCCAGATCTGCATTCAGATCTGCAGTTTGAGCACAAATAAACTATGCAAGTTGAGAGTATATTAGGTGTATATACAGTAGGTCAAACACAGGAAAAGCTATATATTCATGTGATTGTATGGCCTCGTATATTGATTATATGTATTTATCAAAATAACATATAAATCACCCTCCCTCTCCTATACTGTATGTGAAAATAAACGGTGACTTTTTGTTACTGTCTCCTGTCTCAAATGCTCCATTGACTTACATGGACAGGAAAAAGTCACTGAAATTTAATCTCTCTGTACTTTCGCTGACTGTATAGTGACAGGAGGGTGATGATATATTTTCTTGGAAACCTTAGGGATTGGGCTTGAATGTCATCCATAAATCAACCACATATCCCATGCTGTGTTTGAGTGTTCTGATGGATAGTCCACTGTACACCATAAATCCCTAAGTCCCATTAAGATGTATTGAGGGGACTTGGTCTTGACTTTGATAGCAAAAAAGACATAATTAAAACAAATTTGAAAAGAAAATTCTTGTTCAAAACCCCTAAATACAATGTAGAACATTACAATTGAAACAGCTGACAAGTCATTTGTCCCAATACTTGAGCTGACTTGAAATTTTGAGACATGACACATTGAAAGGCACCTTTTTCATATAATTTAACATGTTCAAAGAAAAAAGCCATATGAAATAAAAGCTAGATGTTCTGAAAGTTTACCCAGTCTTTGTTTGATTTGAAATACAAATTTGATAAGCATAGAGGAATACAACAATTTGACATAACTGTCCCAATGCTTTCCTATCTAACTGTATATTGGATGTTAGTTGTTTCCTTAGAGTTAGGCTGATCTAATAGTGTTCCTAAAAACCTTCAAAGTACCTAGGACAACTTGCCACTAATAAAGATCTGTCCATAAATACATTTTGTGAGCATATCTTGAAAAAATATTTTTCACATTTATTATCTCCCTGAAAACCTAACTGACACAAGCTTACATGGTCAAATCTTACAGCTATTTTGTCATCATGATGTTTATTGTTAACCTGACCTACCTGATGGTCTGTTACACAGAACCATCTGTGAAGTCGTCTTTCGAAACTGTTTGGAATAGGGCCGGCCTTTAAAAAAATAAAGTAAAATAAAATAAATAAATACATAAATAAATAAATAAAACTAAATAAAATACTGTCACCTAAACCAGTGGTTCTCAACCTTCCTGGTTCATGACCCCTAAATAAAATAGTGAATTCCACTATTCACGACCCACCTACATAGTCAAGCTTAGACAGAATGGAGAACTCTGACACAAAATTATTTTTATTTCCCCTTGTCAGGCTATTCAACTTTATTAATGATTGGAGGAGGACTTTAGACTTAAAAAAAAAAAGTCATTATTTCACAAGAACAAAGCATCTATACCAAAGATTATAAACATGATTGACCCCCCAAAATCATTTTGTGACCCCCCAGGTTGAGGACCACTGACCTAACCCACGCACGTAGCTGCCAGTAGTTCCTCAAAGGACGCTGATCGGCCCGAAGACTCCGAACCACTGTGGTTCGGGCACAAGCGCATAACTTGAAGCGTGACAAGATATTCTCGCTTGATCTCGTGATCTCGAGTAGCCAGCTGCTGTGCAAGGTTATTGTGTCTCGTAGAGAAACGGTGAGACTGTGACAATCCTCAAGCTCAGGGGGAAGCCATTGAAAGTCAAAGCACCATCAAATGAAAAATAGCCTCTGAGATGTGTATGCCAAGGTGTCTCAAGTTGCTCACTCTCTCTAGTGTCTCATTGATCCTGAGTGGGTTGTAGTTTCTCATCTGTTTCCTCATCTGTTCGCAATCAGCTCCTTTGTCTTGCCGATGTTCAGGGAGAGGCTGGTTGTTTGGTAAATTACAAGACAAGGCTTAGATATCATGTTTATCATAGATTTTACAATCACTAGAAACAAAATAAAGAAAACATGTCAACATTTGGTATTTTACAAAAGTAATCTTTTCCATTCAGTTGCTGTTGTTTTCAATGAGAGCGAGTGGCATTTACCCCCTCCCCTCTCACACGACAGCAGTATGCATTATCTTTACATGCTGTAGTAATGTATTGTGAAAAAGGTAAATTCTAACATCAAATTTGATATTTAAAGGTGCCTGAGCCAATTTTACCACCACTTGTTTTTAGGGGAGTTGATGGAGAATATTAAATGCCTTTAGTTAGGGTCTGGTGCAGCCACTCTTCCAAACGTGTCCAACACCTCTATTAAGGCAGCCTCCTGCCTTTCTCCACACTTAAGTGCTTGTGTAAGTAGTTGACATTAGCTTTTCCTAGGTCCCCCACTATACAAATTAAATTTGAAACCTTTGGAAAGGTGTAATTAGTAGTTCCCCTGAGTGGGCTTCAGAAAATGATTACTAAATGCCAGTTATGTGTCTTTAATATACAATGTTTGTTGTTTGTGCATGTTAATCAGCCTGAAATTCAAAAGCTTGTGAGGCGGTGATTGAAGCAGAGGCATTGGAATTACATTGAACCATGCATATTTATCTCAAGTTGTAATGCAAGGCAATGAGTCGAGAACATGGATCTGGTTTCACAGCTAAGCCATTGTATTTGAGATAATAACATGGGAATGTAACAAATTAAAACTATGTATCTCAATCATTTTTAAAGGCTACTTTTGCACGGTCTGCTTAGAGACTGTTGTCATGTTATCTTTTTTGATCTGTTTTGATGTGTCGCTAATTTAAAGAAAAGAAAACCATAAGAATCCTTTCATCCCTTTGATCTGCAATGTTAACACTTAGATTAGCAAATCAGTCTACATAATCATGGTTTTAAGTCTTAATTGAACTGTTAATATCTTAAAGATCAAATGATTTTCTCTGTTGCCATTCACAAAAGAGAACAAAGTAGTCATGGGCTGACAGAGACAAAGATATCTCTTGAAACTGTTATCTCTCTCTTTATCTCTCTCTCTCCCTCCCTCTCTCTCTGTCTCCCTTTCTCTCTCTCTCATGGGAAATTAACACAAGCCACCAGGGACGGACCGCCCTATAATTTTTGACCCAGACCGGCCCACCACAACTGACAGTGGCTGTTTCCCCACTTTATACACACATATTACAAAGTATTAGTAGATATCTATAGCCCTTTGTAATAGGTTTTGACTAATATACAGGAACATATTTATTGTAACATTCAATATTTACATAAATTACTCAGAACAACCAGATATATATAAAGTAAAACAGTAAAATATAGGCCTGTGTTTTGAATAAGGCTGCATTAACAATTCTATAAAAAGCTTGCTCTCCATCTACAAGTCAGTTTACCCAAGAATCGATGTTAGTAAACCCAAAATGTATGATATAGACCTACGGTGTAAAATAAAATATTTCACATTGGAGCTTTAAATATTTACTGTCATGTGGAACAGCTATCTGGTTTCTCAGAAAGGGCAGGCTTGACCTTGCTGTCAATATTTTAATCATTTTAAACAAGGTCTGAACTGATCATGACTCTGAGTATGTTGGTTTCACAATTGTGGATAACTTATAATACTGGGCATGTGCATTTTTCCTTCCCATACTGTATTGTAGCCTGCTCCGCTGCCTTGACTAACATGGCTCTCAGACTGCACTCTTTCACATGTTGTCTTTATCCAGCTTGATCTACTCTGGCCACCTCTCTCATTTCCTTTGCTCTTTCCTTCTCCTTCCTATGAAGGCATTTTGCAGTAGCCTACTGTATGTACAACACGTACAATGAAGATAGCTGATAAGCTTTTGGCCATGATATTTAATTTTAAGAAACAACCAGGTTAAATTAATCTGTGGCTGGCAGAAAATAAGTTTGGTGATATTATAGCCTAATCGGTATAGCTATATAGCAGGATAGGCTTGCTTGACTATGCCCAAACTGCTCAGAATTAACATAACAATGTAGTCGACAATTACATAGGTCCTTTTCACAGCAGCCATTTTGACATGGCATTGCACAGTTGACCAATTAAAGTGCAAAGTGGCATTCTAGAACTGCGGTAGATGGGTGATCGGATCGGCCAATATTGCTTTCAAGATATTGGGATTGTCCCCAAAGCTCCTGACCAGTGCATCCCACACTCCTGAAGCAACCCTAAGTATAATGTTACAAACTCTAGTACCTTGGGTAATCCCTGATCAGCCAGTGGCTCCTGAACACCATTCTACCTACAAGCTAGTCAATCATATACAATGACTATTGCAGAAATGTTTGCACAATTCCATGCGTCCAATGGTATATAATACCACATATTTCCCACCTACCCTAGTTTGTTTTTGTTTAGCAAAATTAAATGATGTGTACTCTTCAATGAATGGAACAACTCAGCCG
>OMKL01141933.1:0-10272 GCA_900302295.1 Parasudis fraserbrunneri | reverse complement strand
GCTCCCCTCCTCTCTGCCTGAAATCGACGACCAGCTCCTTGGTCTTGTCGACGTTGAGAGTGAGGTTGTTTTCCTGGCACCACTCTGCCAGGTTCTCAACCTCACTCCTGTAGGCCGACTCGTCCCCGTTGGTGATCAGGCCTATGACCGTCGTGTCGTCGGCAAACTTGATCACCAAGTTCGAGCTGTGTGAGGCCACGCAGTCGTGGGTGTATAGAGTGTAGAGGAGGGGGCTCAGGACGCATTCCTGGGGGGCTCCTGTGTTGAGGGTCAGGGGGTCAGAGGTGATGGGGCCCATCCTCACCACCTGTCGCCGGTCTGAAAGGAAGTCCAGGGTCCAGCTGCACAGGTTGGGGTTGATGCCCAGGTCTCTGATTTTGGTGTCCAGTATGGAGGGGACTATAGTGTTGAAAGCTGAACTGAAGTCAATGAACAGCTTTCTCACATAGGTGTTGTGCTTGTCAAGGTGCATGAGGGCATTGTGAAGGGCCGTGTCGATGGTGTCGTCCGTTGACCTGTTTTGCCAGTAGGCAAACTGGTGGGGGTCTAGGGTGGGTGGTATCTCCTTGAGAGCCAATAGCTAGAGCTGCTGGTATCCAAGCAAGGTATTACCAAGCACAGCATGGATTGTGCTGAGAAAGCACTCTACCAATCGACACCATCATTTGTAAGCAGGCGTCCAAAATTCTGAACTTACCTTTTAAGTTGTTTCTAAGCCTAATGCTTGAAAGAAGTAAATCAGGTGAAAAGGATGATTAAGAAGCTGGCAATAACATGGCCCTGAGGTTGAAGTACCCTTGCCCAAGACACTTAACCACTACTTATGCCAGCAGTGCTCTGGTGTGTATTGGTATGCAAAGATAAAAAATAAATATAAAGAGTGCACAATGTGATTGAAGGCTCCCAAGGAAAAATTCAGTCCATGTTATTAAAGACCGCCATTACAACCTTATACTGAGTGCTCCGGAGTCTATCTAATTACATTGTGTTGGATTAGTGGCGACTCTGTTGAAGTGCAGGGGTATTATTAAGTAATTAATGTCAGATTCAATAACATTAAAAGCTGTGAGCTGAATGACAATGAGTCAATACCTCGTGTTTTTCCCCCCCCTTAATTTCTCTTATCAACTCCCAGCCTTGGGGGAATGTTTTGTGTGAGCTTTCTGGTGATCAAGAGTTTAAAACACAAAAGGAAACAATTAATCAAATTAGGAACGCTATGGTTGACATTAATTCAAAGGCTCAAGAGAGAACTGCTGTAAGCCTACTGTTTGGAAGTACTGTATACTCCATATTTGTGGCCTTGGTCTAGCCTATTGACAGATATTCTAATATTTGCCTATTGTGTTCACAATGCGGTCGATGTGAAAAATAAAAACGTATTAAAAATGCACAAGAAGTTTACACCATAATGTTCTATTTAGACTCTGCTGTCACTCGCTTTACAACAAAGATGGCAGGCAAAGTTGCTGCTGCTGACTTCTCCAGTGTGGTCAGCTGGAAAAGCAAGCTTGACACCCGTGTGTAAATCTGTCCAACTGGCCACTGTCTCTGTCTGCCATAACCACATTTGTCTTTCCATTGTCTGTGCTGAGAGATTTTGTGTAATATGTAAATTGCTTAATGGTGCTTAGAGACCTCCACAACGAGACTCTCCAGCTGTTAAAAACCTGACCAGTTTCTTAATTTTTTGTCATGAGAGTGATTATGAACTGCTTCCCAGGTTAAGAGATACGCACCTACGTAGCAAAGGTTTGAATACAAACATCATTTGAACACAAACTTCTATTAAGTCTGAGGACTTGCACACCATACTTAAAGAGATAGTTCACAATTGTGGAACCCTAGCCCTATTTCCTACTTACCAATGATGCAGTGGAGTCCTTACGATGGCAGAGTCCTTTCTCAGCACAATCCATGCTGTTCTTCATACTAGATTCGCAGGTCCACTTAATTAGCCACAAACGAATGCAGTCAACTAAGTCAATGGGGACAAGCTCCTGTCTGTACAAGCCGACTGAAACAAACTGAAATCTATTTTATGTACACTGGAGAAGGTTTCAGTTAGATCCTGTCTGTACAAGCATACTGAAACAAACTGAAATCTATTTTGTGTACACTGTGGAGAAGGTTTCAATTATATTCAGTCAGCTTGTACAGACAGGAGCTTGTCCCCATTGACTTTACATTGGTTTGTGGCTAACTAAGGCGCTGTCCACATGTAGTATATGGATTTCTGAAAACGCAGAGTTTTGAAAAATCTCCACCCTGGAAGGCATTTTCTAAAAGACCCATTTCCAGTGACCTAAAGCAGTTTTTGTGAGGATGGGAGGCCAAAACACAGAGAAAATAGTAGGTTTTCAAAAATATCCATATACATGTGGACAGGGCCTACGCTTCCTCAACTCTGAATCCGTTTGTCATTCTAGTCCTTTTTAAATATATTACCATCATCATCAACAAACCTTTATTTAACCAGAAATAAAAACCCATTGAGACCAAGGTCTCCTTTTCAAGAGTGATCTGGCTAAGAAGGCAAGCACAATACACATACAAGTTGTCAGTAGACTACATACAACCAAAATTAAATTACAGGATGGAATACCCTATCCCGTGCATGCCTGACTTGTTGGCGATGATGCCTGCACTTGGCACCAGTGTTTAATAGGCATTCTGTATAGCCCAAATGATCTTATTCCACACAGATTGACACCTTTCCAGAGATCTTATTTGCGCTGCAATTGTGCCACAGAATTGATGTTGTGAAATGTTAGTGAATTGGGAGACCTGCAATATATACTTTTGCATGGTAATACATACAAATCATTATGTGTGCACAATATCTGGATTATAATGTATGTCCATCACCTGCATGCACAATGCAGCTGTAGCTCTCCACTAATGCATCGTTTGTAAATATGCATGGCATCCTATTTTCATCATTTCAGAAGTATAGTGCATAATACACACAGCACAAATCCTTAGTGAATCAGGCCTTTTTTTTCCCTTTTTCTTTTTTTTTTTTTAAACCCCACCCCACTCCATCCTATCCTATCCTATCCCCACACAGAAAATAATCCATCCCAAAAGCAATGTGCCATCCAGCCAAGTAGAAGAGCTTTACTTCCCCTAGTCACAGGTTTCTAAATATATCAGCCTCTACAGCTGTTGCTGTCAGGAATGACCTGAAATCAGCCAAGATGGAACGTTTTGACACGTGGTATATATGTAACAGGCTTTCACTGCCAAATCCCACTCTGTGTTTGCCAATAAAGCAACCTCAACAAATTGCTCTGAGAGTGATAAATTAAGGAGGGCAGCAGGCTGTGGCAGGGGCATTAAAGAAGCATACCACTGGATTTTAACCTTCAGACATGTTATCCCTGTTGTTTGAGACAGTAAATATCACTGTTGCTCATACCAGATAACCAGATAAGAGTGCAAATGTTGTTGAAACCAGACACATTGTGTTATTATTATCATTATTATAATTTTTTTTTTTTTGCAATCATAAGTCAATGTAGAAACAAATTCAGGAAACGCAGTCAGGCCGTTCTCTACCTCTGTCCATTCTCTCTCTCTTGAGCTGATCTAACTTGATGCTCAATGGGCCGCTTACTGTAGCTATGTGTCTGTCCTCTCTCTCTCTCTCTCTCTTTCAACACACCCACAATACAAAACAAACACAGTGACATCCGTACAACATACACACAGTGATCATTCAGGATTCAGCACAACGCAACGCTTACTATTGCATAATGTTAACTACAAAATGGCAGCAGGCCTGGATGACAACTGTAATATTACTCACCATTAGTAACCCGGAGCTGAAGGCGACACTTGTAAACTGAGTGAAACTTTCTGAGAACAAAGTTGTTCCATTCCTCTTGACACTTTTTGATCCTCTCTTGCGTGATGCACACTGCCCCTGGCCTGTGTTCTGGAGAACACATTTTTGAGAGTGTTCTCGTAGTGCTTTTCAATTGGAGAAGTTATCGTCTGTCTTGCTGGCATGCGGTGCTCTGGTTCTGGGTGGTTAATAAGCTGACGGAAGGTCCTTGCCTTCAACAATGCTTATTGGCAACATGTCTGGCCTGGCCTGATGGGATGGGTGCTTGTTATTTATGTGTTAGAACACGTTGCTGGTGCTGCAACTGTATTTTAGCTCTGTATTGTACAGTTTACAACAAACCTCATTGTCTTTTCTCGTAAAATGATCCCAAACTGAGCCTCTCGTTCTTTTCATTTGACCTCTTTGGCCGCAAGACATAAATGAAGATATGGTCTGGAGATGGTTCATTGCACCCTTATGTGTTCACTTTATTTAAACTTAATTTTTTTACACATTCACCCTATACAATAAATACAAAATAATATCCAAAATAAGCAAATTAACCGTTATGAATATCCAATTAATTTAAAATAAGCGGTTAGTCAGCAAACCGGTTATCTTTGCACACCCCTAATGAACAGAATCGCATCCTCAAACAATTGTGTCTGTTATGTAAATTGCAACAGCAATCTCCCACCAGTGCCCTGAGTTCCTCTATAGCAGAATTCTTCCAAGTGTTTTGCATTATGTGAGAGCTACAGGTCTAACACAATTTAAAACCAAAAGACACGCACAGTAACAACACAGGGCCTTTTACACAGGGCTGATACCTCTCCAATTTGTTCTGATCTTATTTGTAATCTGGCAGTAATCAGGCGCTAACAAGGACATCATCTTCACACCTACAAGTCAAACCTGCTCAAATTAGTGGTTCGGTTTTTATTTGTTATTTCAAATGGATAAAGATGAAGATACACATCCTTGAAGCTAGTCAGTCCAAGGTAAGTTTTTTTTGTTTTTAAAGGAGTGTGCTTTTTATTTGCTTGAACTTTATCTTGCTCTAACCAGTTCCTTCCTTATTCTGGATGTGCACATGGGTCCTCTAATAGATCTTTACAAAGTTTAAACAGGGATCATCTACTGGTGGTGCAACATGTCAGAGTGTGAAGCTATCCAATTGTTCGACTCCAGAAATGATTCTGACACAGACAGCCTCTGGCCATTCGTGTGCGCTTTTTAACTTGCTTGTGTCTGTGTGTGCGTGAGTGTGTGTGTGTGTGTGTGTGTGTGTGTGTGTGTGTGTGCGTGCGCATGTGTCTGATACACTAAGTTTGTGTACACACACTTCTCCTGTACACACTGCCAGAGGGCTTTAGTCCCAGCATTTCAGGGGTCTGACACCTCTGTTTTGCTATCCACTCAATGTCAAGTCATATCTCTTCTCTGATGAGATATCCAAAGAGTGGTGTATTCTGGGTATTAAATACTTATTGTTTTTATTACTGGTCAGGGGCTCTTCAGGCAAATGGAATAAATAAATAAATACATACATACATAAAAAATAAAACGGCCAATGCTTGGCACGAAGTTCATGAAATGCTGTGTGGTGCTCAATGCATGAGACTGACAGACATGTCAATTGAACCTAAAGCTTCTTATAATTGGAGGATTAAAACTTTTAAGACATACGATGGTGCACTTTCTTCATAGTGCACACACTAGTAGATCACTCAGATCAGTTTTACTGGTAGAGTGCAAAACCATACTGCATCAAAAAGCTGAACATCTCCTTTATGGAAATATGGCAGGTAGCATGGTAGCAACTCAATTGATAACATTCTTAGAAAATCAATAATAGACTGCAGGAGACAGTATGATATTTTGCAATATAAACATTGGATCAGCTTGATTGGATCAAACACATTCCTAGAAAAAAACAAAACAAAAAAACAAAACATTGTGTGTATTTCCCAGACACACACAGCTGCTATCCAATTTGCTTGATCTAGCCGAACAGCCCCCCAGGAAATGGCCGACGGGCGGCACAACAGAAGGGGTGAATTGACGAAATGTATTAAGTAAATTTTTTTTTGGGGGGGGGTGAATATCTTAGTGGTGACAACAGTGACCTCGCAACATAGTTTGGTGTTTCTAGGTGCAGTATTTACTGAGATCAGAAAACATCACATGCAGATGAGCAGACATGGCCACCAGCTCAGCCACAAATGGGGAGCGGGGAGAGGGAGCACAGCTAATGAGGGACAAAAATTAAGCCTTAGCTCTTTTGGATTTGTATTTTTTACTTATAGATTTTAATTTTAATTTCACTCTTAAATCACAGGACAGTTATCTTTATGGGCAGACGCTGTTTTAATGTACATTATATGGAACAAGGCTAGGTTCTGTAGTATAGCTGCACCCCTAAACCCACACTGTTTATTGGTGTGACTGAGTCTATATGGTCCTTATTCACAATGCCGACTCAGTGACATCAGCCAGTCAGTGACCCACTGTGTGCCAAAGTGAAAGGATTAACCCCCTGTAGTGTGATGGTGAAAGGGTTGACCCCCTACAGTTTGATAGTGAAAGGGTTAACCCTCTGCAGTGTGGTAGTAAAAACCCTCTGTGGTGTGGCAGTAACCCCCAGTAGTATGGTAGTGAAATTATTATTATTTTTCTCTGTAATTGGATGGCGAGCACTTTTTTCTGAAAATATCTATAATACTATAAACCAAAAACCATACACTCTTATTGGCCCCAGTGTTATTTTTGGCAGCTTTTGACTAAAATGCATGTTAGTTTTAGTCACATTTTAGTAATTTGATTATTGTTAGTTTTAGTCTCTTTTAGTCAACACAATTTATAGAAGTTTTCGTCTAATTTTAGTCAAATGCATTTTCCAAATTTTTTTTTGTGTCAATTTTGATTTTTTTTTAATGTAATCATTACAGTAACCTTTCATCATTTTTAGATGTGCTTCACATTTAGGATTTCTTCTGAATAACGTCCAACTAGAGTCTAAACTTCATGTATTTATTGATACAGTGTGAAGAGTAGGGCACAAGGACCCTGCAGGCACCATAATATCCAGAAAGGTTGAATCAAGTTGGAATGAGGTGCGTGGAATTAATCGTTTGTCACGCGGAAAGGCCACAAGAAGCACTGTTCTAGCCACTCACGCTCCTTCAAAATGACTGTTGCCTGAATAAATAACAGCAGCTGACTGAAAAGTCAAGATCAGTTTCACTGGTGAAATTACTTTTAACTGTATTAAACACCGGGATTGCTTGCTATAAAGCAAATGGAAATGCTCTGGGCAATGCGTGGATTCTGTAAACATACTGTAATCAATCTATCTAGATGTTTCATAATAATAATGATTCTCAATGTGTTCTATATAGACGAAATATATTGTGTTATGTTGCCACTTATTGTTTGTGTTCAGGCATGTCTCTGTGTGAAATACGCATCAGAGAGCACTCATCTCCTCACGCGCACACAGCTTGAATGACAGTTTATTAACCCATGGCTTACCCAATCATAAGCATGGAGTGTCTGGTTGTGCAGAATTTGTAACGTGAGTGCATGCAGGTCATTGGATCAAAATATATATAAGCCAAATCATTTGTCCTTTCGATAACGAAAATGTTAATACATTTAGTCATAGTTTTTGTTTTAATTCATTTTTATTTAGTTATTATCTGTCATGGCATTTTTCGTCATAATTGTCATTGACGAAATGAACACTGATGAAAACACCTGACTGTACACATTTACTGAAAGATATTGTTTAATCTTCATAAAAAAAAAAAAAAAATGTTTGATGAATTTTTAATTCGGCCCTTGTGGAACACATTGCAGTCAATGGAAAATAGAATATATTTGCACGTAGAGGACCAGATTCACTAAGACGAGCAGCGCAGGGCAAACTAGTTTCTCACTGAGAAACCCTCACTGAGACACTGAGACACCCTCACTGAGACAGGTAAGAGAACGTGCTGCACTTGCAGTGCGTGCTTATCCCACACCTAATTCTCAAAGGCAGCAGCTAATTATGCAATCAGCAAAGGAAATCTCCCCTCTTGTCACATTGTGCGCGTGAATCAAGGCAAACAAGCGCACTAGTTGGTCACAGGAGTTCTGCTTTACGACCATTACAGAGGAAGGTGAAGTTAACCAGCTATTCACGAAATCTCAGGTGTTTCAGGGAGAAATAATAAACCTTATTGAGGTTAATCATAATATCCAGCTGGACTGTGTTCAAGCAGATAGGCCATCCTGTAAGATTTTAAGGTTGTTACAGTAGCTGTTTTTTTTCTCTCTCTCTCTCTCTCTCTCTCTCTCTTTTCGTTATACTCGTATCAGTTATAGTGGATTAGCCAAGGCCTATTTACCTGATCAGAGATGCTGTCTTAGTAAGCCATGGTAAGCTACGTGAAACACAATGATCTATCGTAGGCTACAATAAAAATGAAAATAAAACTGTGTATAATGTTTTAGTATAGATCAGTGGTTATCAACCAGTCAGGTTGCTGGGTCAGGCCTACCTGTTTTATGAGCAGCCAGTGCCTATACTGATATAATGATGGTGATGACAAGACAAACATCTAATAACAAATAATTTTATAAACAACAATAACGAAGCCTATCTTCATTCAGCTGAAATCGCTTGGAGTGGTTAAATTAACTGGCCAAGCGTATAGTCTATTAATTTCCCATAATGGCTAGTCATTACACTCATAGATCACCACTGCAATATAAGATGACAGGATACACTGACGATACATTGCATGACAATATGACAGCAAACATACAGCATTAGTTGTTAAAGGGATGAAAGAAATGGAGAAACATGTAGGAGCAACACTCCCATAACTTTGCACCTGCTCTTCTGAGGCACTGAGAGACATTTCTCACAAAACTGGCCAAAATCGCGTGAGCTTTGGTGAATTCAATGGAATACAATGGAATTTGCTCGATGGTGCAATATGAATGAAAGGAGCACACTTTGCCTTGACCCAAGGAGATAGCGAGCATTCTGCGTATCCAAGCCCATACACCCCTTTAGTGAATACCACACATTATGCACTTCTATTATCAGACCACATTTCTGTTGGCTTCTCTGTTCTTGTTATCAAGTGACAATTTTGGGAGTTGGTCCACAGACAATGAATTTGTGTTTGTGGGCTCATAGAATTTGAGTTTCAATGTTATTTAAATGTCAGGCTCACAGCTCTGAATCAGAACATGTACCCATAATTCCAGTAAAATCACCATGGGTAGGATACTGTCAGAGTATCCCAGGGGTTGTTCCATTATTCACTGCATGTCTATGGGGCAGCTCCAGCATTTGTTTCTTAATTACATCATCACTAGAGTCTTGTCTCTCTGGTATTCAGCTTAAAGAGGAACCAGGATTCATAGTCTGTACATGTTATTCTTTTGGTCTTGGAAAGTCCAAAATATTAGTGAACATGAGCAACCCAAATCCATCAACTATAGAATACTAAAGCTCAAACTTGTGATTCCCTCAGGTATAAAGGCTGGCACTGCTTCATGGACAGTTAACTGGAAAAGGCAGTAAAGCTGACACTGAGAGCACCCAGGGGAATGCTCTGTGTATATGGGTACAGGACATTTTCTGTTTCAGAATGGAGACTTCAACAACAATATATATAAAAAAAAGGGTCATTTGGTCATTATGTGAGTTTATGTGGGACACAATACAGTCAAATTTATAATCTAGGTAAATTTTCAGGAGGAGCAAATCCATGCCTATCTATAGTCATGTCAGCATTTTGGAATACACCTGATGGAAACTGTATGCAAATGAGCGTTTCTTCTTCTTCTTCCTCTTCCTCCTCCTCTATTGCAAATATGCCAGCCCCAACTCATTGCTGATAGTAGCAGCTATAATTGTATTCTATCTTTATTTGTTTAACTAAAAATAATATTTCTATTGATATTTGGGTAAAAGCTGAAGTGGGCAAAATACCACAATACCTCGAATAAAAATTAAAAAAAAGAAGCCAAAACGGATATTCTGCATTTAAAGCTTGCATAGCCAAAACATAATGAAATAATGGACACACACACACACACACACACACACACGCACACACACACACACACACACACAGCATAATTGCATGTGTGACAATCCAAAATAAGGCATCTTTTTTGCAATTTCTTGAGTCGAGTTTTCCATTCTGACATCAGCTATATTAACACAATGTGAGTCACTGTTCGGATGTCTTGGTATTCCCTGCACATATTGACTTGTTTCACAATTTGTACAGTGTATCAAAAAATTACCCCTAAAACTGGAATATTTCTATGTTTCCCATATTCCCAGACCTGTAAAAGCTTCCCTTTTAGCTCATGACTGCTAGTGCTTGTTTGCATGTGTGCGTGTGTGCTAATCTCATTTCAGTGTTTTA
>OMKL01141925.1:0-11905 GCA_900302295.1 Parasudis fraserbrunneri | reverse complement strand
ATAGCCCACAAGCTGTACATCTGCCTATGTATGCAAAATTATACATTAAGTAATCCAATCCATGTTCATCACATCGAACTGTAGTAATGTAAAGTATCAAACCATCATTTTCATATAATCCCTAAAATATTTCAGATCTCAATTTGTGAGAAACTTTTGTTTGTATTATCTACCTGTCATCATTAATTCAGACAACAGTGCACTGCAAATTCACAATATTGTAATTTCATCACGATGCAATCCCATTGACAGATGATCAATAATATTGAAATATTGCCCAGCCCTACCATGAACTACAGATACAACTCTGGGGGAGTTAATGTAATTGGTCACTGTTCCTACCACTGTAGATAAACAAACAAATAAATATTTCATAAATCTTAAATTATTCATAGAACTTTTTTAACAGTGTGAGGGTGTCTCTGTAATATCCCATGTGTTTTTGTCGTCAGTAACTTAATAATATAATTAATAATTAAATAAATTAATAATAACTGTCATAACAGGGCGAGGGCTATCAAATACAGACAGGAGAACAATGAAGCAGTGGGCGGGTTCTTCTCTCAGATTGGCGACTTGTACGTCGTCCATCACTTGTGGGGTGAGTATGTGTGTTCCAAAACCACATCCTGTGTGAAACTGGGAGTATATAACACCTGTGCAGTTAAAATGAGTTGGCACTACCCACCACAACGCTCCACCAGCGCGAAGTTTGTTTCGTTGACTCCCCAGTCTCCCATTGGGCAACTCAGCCGCCAATCTATTGGTTTTGTTCCAAATAAGGAAGAGAAAAACACTTGAAAGATTTGTTTCCTTTATTTACAAAATTGAAAAAAAATAAGAACAACACACATTCACATACACTCCTACATTGCTACCATCCATATCTTGACTTTTAGCTTGTAATTCTACAAAATGATACATTTCCCTAAAATGTGCCAAGATTTATTTTCTTATTTTGTGAGTTATAGTTATGAGAGCTCAAGGTGAGTGACATTATTGAATTCCACTGGCTGAGATGGTTGAAAGAAAATGTTATGCGTAGTCATCCTCCCGTACCTAAAAGTGTCGGTTTTCGGAAACGGTTTGCATTAATTACTTTGCATACTTTACAAAGTACTTTGCATACTTTGTCTCAACTGTGTGGTTTAATGATTATTAGATAAATTGTTATAGCCAAGACGGTGACTGAAGATTTCTGATTTATGAACGCTATGTGGGGAGTCTGATGACACTAGTTAGGTCTTCTTGGTCTACTTGGCATTCAGAAACATGCATCGGGGGGACGTCCTGTACCTCTGGACTTCAAACAGAATTCACTCTCTTCCCTGATGTATTCTCTTCGACTATGGCCGAGTTTATGATGGGATAAAATTAAATGTTTGTACAATGAAATGGTTGCATATTGTGCACACCCACAGTATTTGATTGATGGCTTTGCGGCCTCTCCTTACAGCTTACAGTAATCTCCAGTCTAGGGAGGAGACCAGGAACTCAGCCTGGCTAAAGGAAGGATGGGATTCCAGTGTCTATTACACAGGTAGGAGAAACACACAGACACAAACACACCAGTGTTTTCCCCTTTTTTTCTAACTGGTGGTAAGGCACACAATATCACACTAAGTGGAGAAATCTGAACCATCATAAACTATAAAACAATAAATCTTGATCACCAGAATTAAATAATGGCAAAGATTGTTGAATGCACAATAATCGTGTCTGAGGCCCCGAGAGGCTAAAGCTTACTTGACGTTTTGGTTTGCTGTGTAGAAGGCCCAGGTTCAAATTCACATCAGCGAAGTTCACATCAGATCTGTAACCGTGATCTTGTCTAGAGGTCACTTGAAGCACCGCAACAGATCACTATTTCACCATTTCACGTCCCCCCAAGTACATGACACAAAGAAGGAAAAATGGCTTTCACAAAATGGATGCAGATGAGAGGTAGCGTATGGCATGAAGTCAAATGAATTGAGAGCCAAGGATATTCTAGTTGAAATCTGTTGAAATTCGAGCTCAAGTAATCAGTGGTTTTAGTTTCAGATAGAAAACCACGCGTTGTGGGGAAAGGGTAAAAGGCACTGTAACCTGGCCTTTAAAGTGCATCTTCCCTATAACAAAAAAAAAACTCATGTATCTAAAATATTAATAGTAATAGTAAGAGTGCTGAAAACAGTACATTTTTGTGATGAAAACTAAATCATTTTAATAGTAGAATTGCAAAACTGCTATGACATTATTGCCAGAAACTGATTTGAGTGAATGAGTGAATTATTCCTGTGAACTAGAGGTCTTCACAGGTCCATCCGAACCCTAGGTCCCGAGACCCGACCCGGGACCCGTACAGGTTCGGTACCATGTTTTGTTATGGTCAATTGGGTCGGGGTCGGGTCCCGTTCTATTACCCGTTTATCATTATGTGTAATACCTGAGTGGATCTGAGAGGACCCGTGATCAGCGCTGATCACAAGAGAAACGCATGGAACTGCAAAGTGCAACATGCATCTGTTTACATTAGATGGTGCTAAATGTTCATATAATTGGACGACGTCTGCAAGTGCGACCCTGCTCAGGAGGTGAAGAGTCAGAGGTCGGTCCACAACATTGCAGCACAGATGAAAGCAATGCTATGCTATCATAGCATACTAGGAGCAGTGGCAACGATCAATCGTTATTATACTAAATGGCATCAGTCAAAGTTATCTTTGCGTCTGTTGTTATGCTGCATGCAACAAGATGCAACAAAACTGCAAAGCTAAACGAGATTTTGGAATCATTATGTCATCCGTGACAGCAAGTGGACCTAAACCGAAATAACGAGTGGATTAACTTAGCCATGCTGTTTCAATCAGCAAGAAGAATAACAGAAAATTTGGATTTATTGTTATTACCAAGGCAAGGATTGGATGAATTATATGTGTCACGTCACGGTCATGCAGCACCAGGGGACTACATTAGTTACTACATTAGGTAAGACAAAAAGTTTTGGTTTGACAACTTGTAATAGCAAGCAACTGCGAAATCGGTGCCGTTTGGGTGTCTGTCTCCCGACGCCGACTGGGTTCGGTTCTGGCATTTCCCGGGCCTGCGTGAGTCCGTGTCTCAGCTTTCGAATAACAGACGGGTCAGGTTTGGTTCTGGGTAGTACGTTTCTGGGTCTTTCTGGGTTTGGGCATGACTTTTTCGGACCCGTGAAGACCTCTACTGTGAACATTGTGGCTTGATCGAATATTGGGTCACATTTACCTCCAACACAGTTTATCTCTCTGAGAACAACAGTTTTCTAACTATGGCTTCACTGTTTCTCTGCTCCTAATATCAAGTAAGCTATTGAATATCATGTGCTTGCAAACTGTTTTTTGAGAAAATCACCTTTAAAGTTGCACTGGTTAATACACTGAAATGGGGCCATTGTGAAGTGTTGCTGGCCATAATTCAGAATTGATCAATGAAATATAATATGATATGGTATAGTATAATATAATATACTGTATAATATATAAAACATACATATTATGAAAGCCCACTCATTGTTTTTGTCCGCCATGTCAAGAGGGTAAAATGATGACATGACATTTTCTTATAGCCTTGAAAACAGATCCAATTATTCATTTCTTTGTTTTAAAAGGAGGTTTAAACTCACGTCAGTATTCTTTTTTTTTTATATATATATTTTTTTTTTTTTGTAAAAAGGAAATGTTTGATGATAAACTCCTAACATGTTTTTATTTGTCCCTCCTCAGTGCCTTTGATCAGAAGCATGGAGTCTCGAATCATGATACCCACCAAGAGTTCACCCTTGCAGTGAGATGATGGCTAGAACATTAGTCTAGACCAGTGGTTCTCAGAGCTCTCCCTTTATCAAGGACCCCTGAAGTGATACTTATTAGGCCGTGGACCCCCCCCCCCAACACACATTTGATTAGATTTGGTCTCAGGGACCCCCATCTGAGAAGGTATTTGTGGTTAGATATGACTTAGTCCAGAATTCCATAACTGTCTATACTGTAGGTGGAGAGACAGCAGTGGAGTAGATGAAACCTGTGATTAGTCACTCTTATACATTCTTTCATTGGGCTAACTTCTAGTGAATCAAATAGTGGAATTAAACTATTCCCCATTTTTTTCCTGTGGACCCCATGGAACCTACTCAAGGCCCATAGGAATAGAATGTTCATTATTCTACATTTATGACGTTTTTGATCGACTGACTCTAGATTTCTTTTTTAAATAAATTAGCTGGATGTTTAATCTGCGCCTTCATAGAGTGTGTGAGAGGGGACATAATGTGTGATTCTGCTCACCCTGCTTGGTCTAACTTGCGAGGGCTATGATGCTAGTGCTGCAGCCTGCATAATAGCGGTGGAATGATCTCAATACAGAATTGAAAATTCGAAAACATTTACCTTCAATACAGTGTATAGAAATGTAAAACTGTACGGAGGATTCTCCTTCTGTTGTTCTCTTCCCTAGGTCTCTCATTTTCTCATTTTAAAAGGTGGTGTGGTATGGCTACTGCTATTAGTATTATGTATACTTTTCATTGTTTAAGAAAAAAGATTTCTGAGCCAAACCAAAACTGTGAAGTTTATATAATCTATATAATTTGAGCCCTGTGATATGAATCGAAGACTCGAAGAATCGAAAATCAAATCGAATCGTGACCTCAAAATAAAATTTTTTATTGAATCTGAAAATGTGTGTATTACGTTACACCCCAACTACATAACGATACTTTTTAGGATATCTCAGGAACCTGAGGTCAAAACCTTGGACAAAATATGAATTGAAAACAGTGGCAATATAAAATGTAATTCAGAATACGCTGTAGAACAGAAATTTGGATTTTCATTGTGTATGCTGCTATGTTTGCTGCAGAATTGTTTTCATTATTTTTTTTCTATTGACTGTAAATTGATTCATGCATTTGCTTGGTTTCACATTTGAATTAAGCGCACATTCTTTTATGAACGATGCTGAATGAGATCACACTGCCTCATCATGTCTGTTACTGCCTGTGTGATATTTGTATTTGATAAATAAATTTAAAAAATAGGCTTGACAATTCTACCTCTTACATACAAATTATCTCAATTACATTCCAAGAATGTCAGCTGTCACTGTTTAAAACAAGCACAAATAGACTGAGTAACTCCACCATCTCATTCTGCATTTTATTATCTTTTATTTTAAACTGTACATTCTGCATAATTCAATCACTGTATTGCAAGTCAGAATGATTTAACTCCCAACTCAAAATCATTAAAATAGATGGCTTGCGTTGTGTGTTGCTTTGATTTTGTTTTTAATTCAAAAAATATATAAAATGTACTTTAACCTGTGCTGGGTTTTTTTCTGCACACACCAATTACTCTAGAAATAATACAGTGAATGACTACAGAAATGTAGCATTTCTATGGTAAAACCACAGGAATACCATACTGACATTTGTTATGATTTTTCATTCTGTTTTAATAAACTTTAAACTACAGCCACTAGTACTAGTGTACCACCTGTTGCTCATTATGCAATGGCTGTCAAACAAGTGCATGATCATTAAAAACAGTTTACATGCTAATGTGAACGCAGATGTCATTACCTGTGGAGGTGGTGTGTTGCTTGCTAAACAGTTAGCATTTTGTGATTTCTAGACAAGTTATTTTTGTGTGTGATAGTGCAGTTATTTGACAACCATTACAAGGTAATGAGCAACTTAAGGATCATACCGGTGTTATTTTAAATCTGCTAATCGTCTATGTTAATCCTCTCCTCCACATTTTTCATGGTGGTATCTGCACACAGTCAACGTAGTTGGATATATCAGTTTGTTTCCTACATTCAGAGGAAGCCATTCATTCTTGTACAGTGAAGAACAACTTTAAGAAATTAAAATGGCTACAGTTGGATAATCCATCACATTCAACATTGCCCCATTTGACCGTTATTTTATTCTTCCCGAGTTGAGCTTCCTCATCAAATAAAATACAGGGGGAAAAGAGCCTTTTCATCGGCTTACTAGCATTCATATTAGCTTGCTAGCATCCAGAGACCACTGAATGGACCAGTAACCATGTTTTGCTTTGAAAGCCACCCTAGACAAAACTTTTCACCCATCAGATTCACCTAGTTTTGTCTTGGGTGGGCCTTCAAAGCAAAACATGGTCATTGGTCCAATGAGGTCCATCTTGTTGTATATAGCCTGTAAGTATTGTCAAGAATGCTACTAACCTCTGTCTGTGTAGCTGTGCATAGGTAGCCCTGAGCATCCTGTTTGTGACGCCAAATGTAAGGTTGTTAGCCCCTGTAGACTTCGATGGCTCTAGAAGGAAGAAAGACACTTCTACCCAGGATTTCTTCAAGAAGTGAGAACTTATTTTACCAGATCTGGGAAGCACTTTGTTACAGACCCCAGTATACAACAAAAGCTTGACTCACAATAAAGGTACTGCTGTTTTATAGGAAAATTACATGATGCAGCATCACAAATCATTCAATAAGCATGTAAGAGAATGAATACATTATAGATGACGCTGTCAAATAGACAGTAAAAGTTGAATACATTTGAAAAGCAGAGACTCGTCCTTGGTTGGCCTATATATATGATGTCACTAGGCCACAAGTGTCATGGGGCCTACCTCAACCCCTCACATTATCAGGCATGTTTACCCAGACTCAGAAGAGAGTACCTCTAGGGCAATGTCATGTCTAGAATGGCTTCAGGTATACTGCCAGAATTAAAAGATAATTGCTAAAAGTAAAAAGAATAACAATTAATTTAAAAGGATCATGCCCTTCCTCTCTTAGCTGAAAAAGCGTGTGATGGCTCCCTGTCACCCAGCCCCCCTCCACATTTAATAATGTAAGAGGCCAAACGTCAGCCAGCCACCCTGGCACAGATAAAAAGGGCAGGCACACATTGTTTTCATCTCCTAGCCTAACTGTTCCAAGGGGATGTTCCACAAATACAAAGCTATGAATGTGCTAAGTGGTAGATATATTTTAGTGACGACTATTGATTCCAAAGAAAAGGTTACAAACATTCTGTTTACACAGAGTACACAAGCGTGACATAATTGGTATTGCTGCAAAAGGTACAGGTTGAATTTACTGATTATAGGTATAAAAGTATTTACTGATAACAACACATTTTCAAAGTAATTTACTTATCATAATTGCCTGATTATAAAGATTATTATAAGTGTCCACACTTTTTCAACCCTACACTAGTTAGCCACAAACGAATGCAAAGTCAATGGGACCACGCTCCTGTCTGTACAAGCCCTGAAATGAACGCTGATATCTACTTTGGGTGCACTGTGGAGTAGGTTTCAGCATTGAGGAGAATCACAGGAAGTGATTGAAGCAAGTGTAAAGTGTTCCCTCTCTTCACCAAGGCACATGCAAAGCCTGGAGCAACAAACCTCCACATACTCGCCCATTGAGTGAGAAGTACAGTATGTGTATCTTTAGTGAGAACGCATCGCAGACCGTTTTAGGTGTAACGCAAATGCAATGTGACGAGTAGTGCGATGTATGACTTTCCCCTGGGAGTAATGTGTTAAGTAATTTGTTACTTTTGAGAGAGGTAACGAGTAATGTGTATTATATTACTCTTTGAGCAATGACCCCAAAACAGCTGGTTGCATACATATTGAATCAAAATAATAAAATACAAGCAAAAATAATTCTAAGAGAACACAACATGTCCCACTTGCAACAGAAAAAGTGCAGAGCTCGAAAAAAACATAAATCGGTATTAAAAAAATAAAATAATTTTCTTTAACCGTACATAAACTGGCACAGTGTTCTTGAACCAGCAGTGGTTTGTCCTTGAGATTGGTTGATGTCAGAAAGCCCCAATTCGAACCTCTATGAAAAGAACACCCTGAGAGAGAGAGAGAGAGAGAGAGAGAGAGAAAGAGAGAGAGAGAGAGAGAGAGAGCATGAAATAAATGGAGAAAATTTTTATTTATTCTTCATCCAACATTATGGTTTTTTTTATGGCAAAAGTGCAACATCCGAGTGGCATTCCATACAGGAAGCATTGGTCTGCCATGCGTTATGTTGGTGCTTAATGATCCGTAGTCACTGGCTACATAAGGCCCCTCCCTTTGCTCTCATGACAAGGGCATATGAAAGTGTGTCTTGTCTCTGCTCTGTGGGTGTCCCAGCACTCTGGCCTCTCTGATGAGATGCATATTTAGGGGATTACGTGTAAGCTACATGTATCTAGGAGGGATATGCGGAAAGACACATTTCAATTACCTTGTGTTAACTGACAAAGTAATCTTATTTGAATACTTACAAATAACAATAACAACAAAACAAGGCAGAAAAAGGCAATTATTGATAATTATGTTACCCTGATCTATCGGCTACAGTATGGAGTTAAAATATATCCAGCTTGCCAAAGGAAATGATGTTCGATATGACCTGTGGTAAACTTCCTGATGAAAACTGATAGGCAGCAGCAACACAAAAAAGACTCACTCGTCTGAATCTTTGTTGTTCTCCACGTAGGCAGTGGTTTCCAAATGGATCCGGCTGGTGACCTCATGGCTTCGCAGGGTGATGCCAAAGATATCTTCGTGATATCGGTTTTTGTCCTGGAAAAGGGAGGCAGAGAGAGTGGGAGAGAGAGGAAGATAGATGTCACATTTAACAGTGAATGACCAGCAGTAAATAAGTTAAAGGGTTGACTGACAGCATTAACATTTTTTTATTTTTTTTTATCTATTCACATTGACTGGATTATAGGAATGGTTAAGTCTACCGTTTTCTTTTTTTATTATTATAAAAATTGATTTTTGTTAAAAAATGTGTTAAGAAATGCTCAAGCTCCAAGCTTACATCTATTCATAGAGAACAGATTAATCAAATTCATGCTTATGGTTGTATATACAGTAGGCCAAATGTTCTTTGTATGCTATCTCTCTTTCTTCAAACCTGGTCCTGTACTCCTTCAGACTTCTTCATGTTTCTTTTAAAGCTGCACTATGTAAAACGAGCACCCTGTGGCCATGAGAGGTAAGTGCACAGTGTTTAAACATGGAGCATATGAGAAAATGGCAACTTAAATAGTTTTCTCCAAGCAAAGTAACTTTGGGCACTGGTTTACATTAGTCTTGTTCACATTTTATACTCTAGAAATGAGACTGTATATGGATTTTGTGGCACTGGTCGTGCCCGACCAGAAGAGGTTGTATGGGCAATATCACTGTGTTTCATGCATCATTGTTGCGTGGGTTTTCTCGGCCCAACTCCGTGATTTAGCTTCTTGTTTGTTTTTTTCTCTTCATGAAAAAGTTACAAAGTGCAACTCAACATCCTGTACATTTTCTATATTTCTAAAGATGAATGTTTAGATGTATAAATCTAGCAAAGATAATCAAGGATGTTTTTAACATGCCATCAACCGATGACATTTGTTCTCTCAAAAGCATTGGTCACACCACCATGTGGCCTTTTCAACCTTCCAACAGAAAAATTAGCCATGTGGGCCAGTCAATCAAATGCAAATCTAACAACAGCGCTCTGCTGCCCCCTAGAGTCTGTCAGTTCTACAAAAGCAGCATCATGAGGTACCTCTGCCACATGACATGAAGACCAGCAAATGAATGCAGTAACATCTGTATACGGCTGAAATCCTCTTAGCTGCTCCCACATTGGTTGAGCATCAGTGAGTCATGCAAATTCGTAGGTCTAAGTTCAAAAAAGTTGAGAAATAATTGGTTTCTATGCTCATCCAATGACATCAATTGAAGCCAATTTTAGTGCTAGTTTGACTGGGCTTTCAGAGCTTGCAGAAAAAGAGGCACGTGTGCAGTCGTGATAGCACTGATAACATGATTAGATACAATGATCTAATGTACGATCACTTATGTGGATGTACTGTTGAGTGTTACATTGCATTAAAGTGAATCGATATTGGACTTTTTTCTTTTGTCCTTTCCTGTGTTATTAAATGTGCTGATGAGGATAAGCCACTGGATAGGTCATAGTGTTGACAAGTAAGCACCTAGTTGTTGGTGAACATTATGGTGTTAGGCCATGAGGCGTGTCAAAAATCATCTTCCTACTCTGAGCTTATCGATTAAGAAGCTGGCGTCCTCCAGGGTCATGTTGCCTTGGAGCTTGATGATCTGCTGGACTGTCTTCAGGACATCCCCGGCCATGGTCACATCCCCGCACACGTAGATGTGTCCCCCTTCCTCCATCAGATACTGGTACACAGTCTCTGACAGCTGCTCGCGCAGCACATCCTGTACATATTTCTGACATAGAGAAAAGAGAGAGAGAGACAGAGAGGGAGAGAAAAGACTTAGTTAAAACCTTGCATCGCTATTGCGATGGCTTTGTTAATGTGATAACTTGTCATCATTTCTTTCATTCCTTCTGAGTGACCCAGTCTTGGCCTGTGTGTGACAGCACTTAACAAGGGGTGGACATTAGCTATGCTAGCTGATATGTAGCTAGTGTCGCATAGCGTATAGCCTGTTACAGCCAGGGACTAGTGCTTTCGACCATGGTCCGTGCACTACTGCACTGTCCAAGTCGGAGATAAAACGCTAAATGGTAAAACAGACTACTTTTACGTCTTTGATTTCAATAATGTGATAGAAAAATAGGTTGGACATTTACGACACGGACTGACCATCATGGCATTCAGTGATCCTTTTAGCTAATGCTAAGTTTCCAATAAGAAAGACAGCCACAAAAGTTTTGTTTTGCACCCACCATGTTTCAGACTTTCCCCAGAAACGTGTCACTTTCCCTAGAAACCCTGTATAGGTTAGGAAGCTATAAGAGTGGGCTGCCATTTCTGATTGTACCCTGTTAGTTTGGGAGATACGGTAGTTAACACCTAGCTCTTATCTCTCCTTTATAGTTTAATTACTGGCTGCTTTCAGTTTGCCCCTGCTTTTTGGTTATTTTGGCTTTGGCTGCCCCTTAAGTCTGTGTTTCCTGTACAAGCTGCAATAAATAATGTTCTATATTTGAATACAACCAGGTGTTGAAAAAAATATGTTTCTTGATCTTCCCTTTAGAGCCTCAACATTATGAAGGCATGAAGGAGAACAGCGGTAAACCACACCTTTAACATTGTGTCCCCCATGAACAATTCAGTGCCCCCTGTCCGATGTCTCCATTGACTTCCATAGTAAAACTGGACACAAAAAAGTCACTGAAATTGCACCTATCTGTTCTTTAACTTACAGTGACAGGGTGATGATTTATATTTTCTTTGAACCCTCAGTTTCTTTGAACATAACACTCAGAAATCAACTACACTGTCCCTTACTGTGTTTGCAAAGACAAAATAGTTAAATAGATAATTAAAATGGAATGTATGGAATATAAAAAAAATTTAATATATAATGAACCACACTTATTCACACACACGTATGAATGAGAGGAGTGCACTTTGCCTAGACCCAAGGACATAGAGCAGATACTTCATTTCCAAGCCCATGCACCCCTTTAATGAATACAAGGCCTGAGCTGACAACATAATAGTTGGGGTAGGTTCTGTATCCAAAAGCCATGCCCCAATAGTCAATACTTATAACAGACTATCCATTGGGAATATACATACCGACATTCTGCAAATGCACATGTGATTATACAGATCTATATATATATATGTTTTTTCTAGACCATACTCAACTGTACGATTCATCTGTGTATATCCTAGTTACATTTGACAGCTCATGCTCACTTCTCTGAGTCTCTGTGTGTGTGTGTGTGTGTGTGTGTGTGTGTGTGTGTGTGTGTGTGTGTGTGTGTGTGTGTGTGTGTGTGTGTTTTTCTTTCCATTTGACTGTTTTTGAGAAATTGCCCTCGACGATATATAGTACACTGGAATAAGGCTACTGTAAAGTCTTACCAACTATATTTATACTTG
>OMKL01141919.1:0-10205 GCA_900302295.1 Parasudis fraserbrunneri | reverse complement strand
AAATAAGAATGTGTTCTTAGTCAACTTGCCAGGTTAAATAAGAATGTGTTCTTAGTCTACTAGCCTGGTTAAATAAGAATGTGTTCTTAGTAAACTAGCCAGGTTAAATAAGAATGTGTTCTTAGTAAACTAGCCTGGTTAAATAAGAATGTGTTCTTAGTAAACTAGCCAGGTTAAATAAGAATGTGTTCTTAGTCAACTAGCCTGGTTAAATAAGAATGTGTTATTCGTCAACTAGCCAGGTTAAAAAACAATATGTTCTCAGTCTAGTAGCCTGGTTAAATAAGAATGGGTTCTTAGTCAACTTGCCTGGTTAAATAAGAATGGGTTCTTAGTCAACTAGCCAGGTTAAATAAGAATGGGTTCTTAGTCTAGTAGCCTGGTTAAATAAGAATGTGTTCTTAGTCAACTAGCCTGGTTAAATAAGAATGTGTTCTTAGTCAACTAGCCTGGTTAAATAAGAATGGGTTCTTAGTAGGTCTGTCATCGTGTTAATCACAAGATAGGCTATGATTAATTTCGATTAACGCAAATAGAAAATACATAGCAAAATATTGTAGGGACCGTAGTCATAAAGAATTGCCTGAAAAATGGTTAAGGGAAGTAATCATAAGTATATAATAATTATTGGTCACAGGAGTCTAAAATAATGTTGAATGGTGATCGATTTTGTGTATAAATTAGTTCTCTGATATCACAATGTCTTTGGTGACAAACAGCTCCTTCAGACAATCTGTTAACAACACTGCTACCCAACGTTAACATAATTAGCGTAGCTCGACCTGTGTACTTAATACATGTTGCTGGGAAAGACCATTCATCATCGTTTATACAACTTGGTGTGTGTGTGTGTGTGTGTGTGTGTGTGTGTGTGTGTGTCAGTCATGCAGTGTCCAGTCAACAGTGTCTACAGTGTTTCGGCTCCAGGCTGTCCTGCCACCTGCTCTTCCCTGACTCCGCCCACTGACTGCAAAGACCCACCCACTGAGGGCTGTGTCTGTAACCATAATTACCTACTGACCCAGGTTTTATTTCATCTTGTCTTGTCTTGTCTTCTCTGTCTTATCCAGACTCTGACTGAGAGAAGATGAGTTATGGTGCGTTCAGTTGGTCCTCGTCAGCTTGTGAAGTCATAAATGTATCATGTGACCAAGTCATCTATATGTGGTCACAGCGTTCTGGTGAAGTTACCACTTGGTAGTTTAGTTTACTGCTGGTATTTACCACATGGTAGTTTACCGCTGGTATTTACCACATGGTGGTTTACTGCTGGTATTTACCACTTGGTAGTTTAGTTTACCGCTGGTATTTACCGGTTGGTAGTTTAGTTTACTGCTGGTCTTTACCGCTTGGTAGTTTACCGCTGGTATTTACCGGTTGGTAGTTTAGTTTACCGCTGGTATTTACCGCTTGGTAGTTTACTGCTGGTATTTACCACTTGGTAGTTTACTGCTGGTATTTACCACTTGGTAGTTTAGTTTACCGCTGGTATTTACCGGTTGGTAGTTTAGTTTACCGCTGGTATTTACCGCTTGGTAGTTTACTGCTGGTATTTACCACTTGGTAGTTTACTGCTGATATTTACCACTTGGTAGTTTAGTTTACCATTGGTATTTACCGCTTGGTAGTTTACTGCTGGTATTTACCACTTCGTAGTTTACTGCTGGTATTTACCACTTGGTAGTTTACTGCTGGTATTTACCATTTGGTAGTTTACTGCTGGTATTTACCACTTGGTAGTTTACTGCTGGTATTTACCATTTGGTAGTTTACTGCTGGTATTTACCATTTGGTAGTTTACTGCTGGTATTTACCACTTGGTCGGCCATTCTGACTGTACAAGTTGACGAGGACCACCGAATGTAACACTAGTCTGTATCAGACGTCGCTCTGATCGGAGCTCTGACTGGGAAACAGGGTCTTAACTGTGTTTCAGAGAGTTTTATTAGTATTGCTTCAATTGAGAGTGTTAATGTCATGTGGTCTAAGAGTGAATCATTATCAATATTTGATATATTGTGTATTTGAGATATTATATAATATTGTATATTGTTTTTAATGTATTGTGTATATGTATTGTATATTTGATGTATTGTGTATATGTATTGTATATTTGATGTATTGTATATTTCAGGAGAGCTGTGTGCAGCTGGCAGACTGTGGCTGTGGGTTCCAGGGACGTTATATTCCATCAGGTCTCGTCTTCTACCCAGATGACGACTGCCAGCGCCAGTGCTCCTGCCGTGGAGGGATGGTGGCCTGCTTGGACAAACCCTGCAGAGAAGGGGAGTGGTGCGGGGTGAGAGGGGGGGTCAGGGCCTGTTACCCACAGCCTGAGGACAGCAAGAAGAAGTCCAAGAAACAGGAGTGATTTAATCTCTTTCATTTGATTCATAAACACATATTTGGAGGCTAGAGCTATGAGGACACCCTCCTCAGCTTGAGGGAAATATATTTACACTTATATACACATATACACATATATACACGTGGAACATGTGGAACCTTATAAATGTCACTTAAAAATATCTGTACCTAGAAGAGATGATGTTTATTTAACATGAATATTTAACATTAAAGACCTTTCAGCAACAGAACTGCCTGCTAGTCCATCTGTCAGTTTGTATGTCTGTCTGTCTGCCTGTCTGTCTGTCTGTCTGGCTGCCACCTGCTGAAAGCCTTCTGTCTGTCTGTCTGCCTGCCACCTGCTAAAGGCCTTCTATACTCTTTAGGAACATTGTTAGATATGATCTATACTCTATATGAACATTGTTAGATATGATCTATACTCTATAGGAACATTGTTAGATATGATCTATACTCTTTAGGAACATTGTTAGATATGATCTATACTCTATATGAACATTGTTAGATATGATCTATACTCTATAGGAACATTGTTAGATATGATCTATACTCTATATGAACATTGTTAGATATGATCTATACTCTATAGGAACATTGTTAGATATGATCTATACTCTATAGGAACATTGTTAGATATTATTGTTAAATAATGAGAGCTTCCTGGTGGCCAACTGTACAGAATCAGCAGTACAATACACAATCGTATCATCTGAATACAGATGGGCTTGACAACCATTCAGAAAGGAAACAATATAATTCATATGAATAGTAAAAAGGACAGGACCCAAAATCAACATTAACTAGGCACACCTTTAGTTATAGACAAAGATTCCTACTTGGCTTGACCCGACTTCACACACTGACTCCTCTCAGATAAATAATCCTGAAACCAGTCACATGCAACATTATCCAAACCAATACGAGATCATCTTTTTAAGAGCAGGTGGTGATCGACTGTGTTGAAAGCTTTTGACAGATCAATAAAGAGGGAAGCACAATGTGTCCTCTCGTCTACTGTCATTATAATATCATTAGTGACTAACATGATAGCTGAAATTGTGCTGTGATTTGCTCTGAATCCAGATTGGTGTGGACTTAGTATTGAGTGGTTTGAAAGAAAAAACTTGAGTTCATTATTTATCTAAGATTCCAGGACTTTCGCTAAGCAAGGTAGTTTAGAAATTGGACAGTAATTATTTAAATAATCCCTAGCACCTCCCTTATGCAAAGGAATCACATGGGCTGATTTTCAAACTCAAGGAAGTCTCCCCGGTGAAATGGAGGGATTAACTATATGCGTTAATGGCACAGTGATAATTGGAGCACCAATAGACCAATAGAAGTCCTGGGATCTCTGGATTGCAAAGCATCAAGTACATTATTATGTGAGAAGGGACACAAGGAGAACTGAGAGGCGTGGCCTAACACAATCAACATCAACAGGAAGAGACCCTGTATGTTCCCTATTGAATAAATGCCCAGCATCTGCCAAGTGTCTATTGAAGGCAAGACATATTTCATTCTGATTAGAAATCACACAGACATAAATTTGAATATGTGTGGGTCGTGAATTAGAGGTTTTATTTTTCTTTTAGTTTACTGCATCCCAGAACTTAGCCGGGTTTGAGTAGGAACTAGTAATTAGATGTAAATAGTAATCAGATATAACTTTTCACACAGCTGCAGTGCATTTATTTCTAAGTTGTCCAAAGGACAGCCAATGTTGAGGATCCCCTGAGCACTTAGCATGAGACCAGGTACTATTCCTGTCTTTGAATTAAGTTGACAGCTCCTGTGAGAATCAAGGTGCTACGCTGTCTTTAATTCTAAACCTCTTTAAAGGTGCATGTTTATCACAGAATTAAATAAAGGTTTCTGTGAAAAGGTCCAGGGCCACCTGAACATCAGTGGTCTTGGCCGTGCATTGGATATCGCTGTGCATAATACCCTCACGCTTGGTCATTAAAAAGTTTAAAATTTCTCCTATTACCGTGTGTGATCTCATGCTTCTTACACAAGTTGTGGGGCAGTGATCACTAATACCCAATTCAAATACTCCACTGGTCACAATTTTATCAACTCTGTTTGAAAATACAAGTTCAGTTAATGTGGATTTTGAACAGTTTTTCAAGTTCGGTCTAGTGGGTTCATCTGTTAACTGGATTAAATGTAGGTTACAACTGATTTCCTTAAAATGACCTGAAGTATTATTTAGCCAGTTCAAATTAAAATTGTCCACTACCCGCATTTTGGAATCAGGATAACAAGAAATTAGATTTGCTAAAGTGTCAATAGACTCTAGATCAGCGGATGGGGGCGTATACACACCCATTAACACCACTGAGGAGGGTCCTAATTGGATCTATTTTACATAGACCATTCCTGTGGAGAGTCCTGGGGAGTTTGGAGAGTTTGGAGTAAGAACTTGAGTTGGGTTTCTAACAGTGTCTCTGGCAGGAGTATTGTGTTGTTATAATAGTCTGATTCATGACTAAATTATGGAGACACCTACTAACCGGTTCAAGGTTACAATTTAATGGCCTACTGGTAACAAGAACATGTATTTTAGAGTCAATAGAGTCACAGTCTTTAGAACCGATTGGACTCACCCTGTATCAAGTGCAGAACATTTGACATGACTTTAGAGCAGTGGTTCTTAACCTGGGTTCGAACGAACCCCAGGGGTTCGATGAGTCAGTCTCAGGGGTTCGGCGGAGGTCAAGACACACATCCGATTCATATGATTTGTGATGACACGCCCCGCTTGGCCATAATTGGCTGCAGGTGATCACGCTACATCGCTTGTCCTATCTGTGCTGCGGGGAAATTGGTGCGCTCAGTAGTCTACTTGTGACTGTCGTGATTGTACGTCGTGTGATTCCTTTCTTAATATTTTAATCCCTTCATACTAACTATGTCGAGCAAAAAAAGAAAGTGGTTGGACGAATATGTACAATATGGATTCACATGTATAACGGAACATGATGGGAATCAGCGGCCTAACTGCATGATTTGCAATGCCAAGTTGAGCAATTCTAGTCTAGCACCGGCAAAACCAAGAGAACACTTCCTTCCAATTAAGAGGGGTTCGATGAAGGCGCATATGAAACTGGTGGGGTTCAGTACCTCCAACAAGGTTAAGAACCACTGCTTCAGAGTAAGGTCCATGTTCCTTGAAAGAAGAAGAGAGCAGCCCAGTTTGATGAAGGCCATCTGAAGGTCCTGTGAATAAACGCTCTCCCATCCCTCAACACCAACCGCTGAAGTGCCCTTGAGCAAGGCACTTAACCCCAAAAACTGCTCCAGTGGAACTGCTCAGTGGTCAACAGTGTCAGCCTGTGGTTGTACTTGGGCAGCTCCCAGGTGTGAATGTATGTAACTGTGTGAGTGTGAAGCAGGGCGTAGCTGAAAAAGAGCATCTGTGCTCAGTGAACCTACCCTGTGTAAATAAAGGTTTTAAAAAATTAAAATAAATAAATAAATAATAATAATGATAACATTTCATATTTCAATATTTTCACTTTTAATCACACACCTCTATAGCACTTGAGGAGTTAACCTCTATTATCAGCTGACCTGGGATCTGCTGTAACCACGGATATTCAACTCTCAATATCAAGAATTACAACCAGGCAAAATGACTTGTTGAACAGTAGGACCCTGGACACAGAATGAAGTAATAATACAGATGCAACAGTAGGACCCTGGACACAGAATGAAGTAATAATACAGATGCAACAGTAGGACCCTGGACACAGAATGAAGTAATAATACAGACACAACAGTAGGGCCCTGGACACAGAATGAAGTAATAATACAGATGCAACAGTAGGACCCTGGACACAGAATGAAGTAATAATACAGATGCAACAGTAGGACCCTGGACACAGAATGAAGTAATAATACAGACACAATAGTAGGGCCCTGGACACAGAATGAAGTAATAATACAGACACAACAGTAGGACCCTGGACACAGAATGAAGTAATAATACAGACGCAACAGCGTTCCGGCTTCATAGCACATATCTGGGTTGCAGAAAATGTGATACACACCAAACACACCTGCTTGATTGTTGCAATATTATATATAGTCTGGAAAGAAAGACAAACAAGAGAAACATAACTTTGTAACAATCCTCTTGTATAGCTCCATTTGTAGTGAAAAGTGAAATGGTTATACAACTCCTTCTATTATTTACTAGTAACATTGTTGGCAGCCCAGATATGCACTAGCAAGCTGTGATGCTGTTTTGGCTAGTAATAATAGTAATAATAATAATAATAATAATAATAATAGCAATGATGGTTTAGCAACAAGTAAACATATTATCCAGCGCACATGTAAACAGCTTCATCAAACACCAGGAGGAACATCTCGGTTACATAGAAACGTATGGAAGTCTGGAGCAGGTTGGCTACTGCCTGATCATTCACCTCATGAGAGTAATGTGGACCAGAAATGACACATTGTTTCTTTAAAGCTGCAGTAATTATTTTCCGACCACTAGAGGGTAGCAAGGAGCCACTGTAAACAAACAATGTTCTCTCTCTCTTCCAAAACAAAAGCCTCATCTTGTTTTGCCAAAGTGATCATTCTAACTACATCACATATACACATCAAACTGCCTGACTGGCACAATCTTGTTGAAACTGAGAGATTTAAACTTCAATACATACAACTTTCTCCTGGGCATTTCCTGTTTGTTAAAGAAGGTAGGTACATACTTGTTTGAACATACTGTACATACTGTTCTGACAGCACAATATTGATGTAATTAAAGCACGGCCAGGTTTTATCAACAAAGAAAAGAAATGATGGAATAACAACAGACTGGCTGCTGGTGGCTCAGGGTTGATCAGTAGGACACCATGACTCAATGAGACCTTCTGATGGCAGGTGGTCGTAAGAAGATTTGAAAATGTGAAAAATACTGTCCGAAAAGAATGATTGCAGCTTTAACCTCATTCACCTGATTCACTTTGCTGCCATGTTGGCTGCCTTTGATGCAGTGAGGGGTACAGGAGTTACTGCCCATTCACTTCAATGTTAAAACTTCACGATGAAAATACCACTTCAAGAAACAAAATAGTCCAAACAACAGGCATAATACACTGATGTAATCACAGACTCATGATTACCTCACTCAGATTGTTTTTCACCACCGTAGCTTTTGTGTTTTCAAATATATGGAAGGGAATTAGTCATCCTCTCATTGAAATCCACAAAATTAAAGATGTCAGTGAGGTGAATAAGACGTCTTTTAATCATGAAAACATCTGCAGACAAAATTATTTGACAATATGTCAACAAATGTAGGATTAAGAGACAACATTTGGCTAACAGTCATGCTATTCAACAGATGAATCTGCAGAAAACCTTCAGAGTGCTTGGCTGATTATTTCTATGTGTTCTACTCTTGTGTCATTCACAACTGCTTATGATGTCATGTTATCTGGCACTGGGGCACATTCCAGTCACAGACATATTTAATGAGCAAACCCCATTACACCTCATTTGCATATCAGACCTTAGTAAATAAGGCTGGATGGTTTGTTTCATGTCTTAGTAGACCCTGCCCATCAGCTCATATAAAGGTATGTGCTTAAACTGAAAATACTGCTTTAAATATTGCTGTATATATAAATTCTCTCATGACTACATGTCATTTGTCAGTGTGTTAATTAGTGATGAAAAGAGATTAGTTACATGCTGTTAAACTAGATATGTGCTGTATATCCCCAAACGGCCTGAATTCTCAATCCACCTTTTGACCATTCCTCTAATCCGAGCCACTGAGGAGTAGTTAATGTTTATTTTATTTTTTTATGAGGGTTAAGCCGCCATGGGGCAAGATGATACAGAAGAAGTAACTAATCATTTCCTGTTTACCATGCGTTTTTCCGAAATGTTATTGGATCTGGTGGTCATATGGTTTGGCCGATCAATTATCTAAATTACACATTTGAAGATGTTAGTCCCCAGATTCCACACAGCAAGTGTAGTGAGAATCAGGTGAACAGGCTAGGGGGAGTAGAGAAAAATGTTTTTTCCCCAATAATTCAAGATGGTGGAAATTCCAATATGGCGGACTTCATAGGTCCTTATGGCAAAGTTGTTGTGCATGAGTAGATGCATCTCTGGATACCAGTTTCATGACTGTATGACTAACAGATCAGGAGAAAAACTGAATTGATAGTTTGGCCTGATGGTGGCGCTAGATGAAAGGTCATGGGGTCACCAAAATCAATACACTTCTTCCTCTAGGAGTCATGAATGTACACAGCAAATTAGAAAAGATTTGAACAAAAGGTATTCGAGATACAGTAATTCGAAAATAGAACATTTGACCTGGTGGTGGCGCTAGAGGAAAGGTCATGGGGTCACCAAAATCAATCGAGTTCATCAGCGAGGGGTCATAAATGTGAAATTTGAAATGTTGAACATTTTTAAAGATTTGAATGAAAGCTATTTGAGTTATCACATTCACATGAAAACTCTGCAATGGTCAACGCCGCAGTTCAGGGATATAATTATGATCACATGTTTTTTAAATGATAGCTAATACTGGTGTTAAGCAGATTTTGTTGAACATAAGATGGTTTTTAGTTTCAACAAATGAGATGTTAATATCAACATATTTTCCCATAGAGCTGCCATATTGACCTAGTGTTAATGAAAATAAGCACATTATGAAAAGCATTAAGGAGGTAACACTATGAAAGAAAACATCAGATGTTATTCCTCCTTCATTAGAGAGAAGTCAGAGATATGACCTATGACTTTTTGTTTCTAATTTCAGTGAAAATGTAACAAGTAAACATTTAGATGTTGGCTATCATACAACAGCTGTCATGAGAGGTTCGTTTGGGAGCTGAGGGGAGGCTAGTGATGTCATGACAGGCAAAACTGGGGGGTGGAACATGCTCAGTGGGAAGTTACAACATCCCGGTCAGACTGTGGTGACACCACTGTCCTCTCCTCCATTCTCCTTGTAGGACAGAAATATCTCACCAACATGGGCCTATCAGAAACACATCTTTACAACAAGGACCAATCAGAAACACATCTTGACAACATGGACCAATGAGAAACACATCTTGACAACAAGGACCAATCAGAAAAACATATTGACCACAAGGACCAATCAGACTGTAATATGGGACCTATGAACCTGGTTGAGGGACCAATTGTTTTTCTGAATGATGGTCATTAACTTTGTCACTTCCTGTGCGAGTGTGATGTCACATCTTGTTGCTGGTCTCATGCGTCTGTGGTGGGCAGAGTTTTCCTGAGAGGAAAAGATGGAAGATGATTGGTCACAGCACTATAACAGATATTCAGACTGCAAGAGGTTCAGGCAACAGGACTGGATGTGTAACACTGACATCTTTTATACTGAGATGCTATATAAGATGCTATATAAGATGCTATATAAGATCCTTCATACTGAGATGCTCTATAAGATCCCTCATACTGAGATGCTATATAAGATCCTTCATACTGAGATGCTATATAAGATGCTATATAAGATCCTTCATACTGAGATGCTATATAAGATCCTTCATACTGAGATGCTATATAAGATCCTTCATACTGAGATGCTATATAAGATGCTATATAAGATCCTTCATACTGAGATGCTAGATAAGATCCTTCATACTGAGATGCTATATAAGATGCTATATAAGATCCTTCATACTGAGATGCTATATAAGATCCCTCATACTGAGATGCTATATAAGATCCTTCATACTGAGATGCTATATAAGATGCTATATAAGATCCTTCATACTGAGATGCTAGATAAGATCCTTCATACTGAGATGCTCTATAAG
>OMKL01141909.1:0-10428 GCA_900302295.1 Parasudis fraserbrunneri | reverse complement strand
GGAGGAGGGGGGGTAGGGACAGTAGTGGAGCGTCTGGCAGTGATGGGGGGACGTCCATTGAGCTACAACATCAAGGGACTTCAAGCAGTTTTCCAACAGTGCACGTGGAACCAAACATAGCCACACTACTGTGTGTGGTGCTGCAACGTTAGTCGATTTAATATTATATTAGCATTTCAGTCCAATAGAAGCAAGCCATACAGATTGCAGACATCCACGGATCAGTTTGCTTGAAAAAAAACCCAACAACCTTACTGTCTATACTACTACCTACTACGCTACTTTGTCTACACTACTATTTACTATGCTACTATGCCTTTATTACTATGTACTAAGCTACTATATCGATACTACTATGCTACTATGTCTATAATACTACGTTTATACTATTATGCACTCAATGTGAAGCACTCAAGTTTGGCACTGCTAGACGAATAATACCACGTACCCTTAACCACCCAAGGTGTACCCTCTTGCTGACTTGTTGCACACAATTTCTAAGTCGCTTTGGATAAAAGCATCAGCTAAATGACTAAATCTAAATGACTGAATGTACTATCTTCCCCTGCCATGTTCCAATCGTAGGCTACTTACTTTTCAACTGCAAATACATCAGACATAGATGGTAGATCTCTCCAGCCTTGGAAAAGGGGCGAAGTAGATCTCATGCCCAAAAAGGTTACCCACCCCTGACTTAGACTATGCAAGATGTATCATGTGAGAGTGTGGATGCCGCCGATGCATCGCCGACTGTGTGCTGAGCGAGTCGGAACCGTGTCTGTACGACAAACGTTTCACGAGATACACAAGGGGGCAGGGCTTAAGTGTAGGGGGCGGGGCAAACAGACCAATGAAATAGGATCTCCCCCCGCTGAGTCCACCCACGAGTTTTATTGTTTAAAATGTTTTGTTTTAGTTTAGCCCCCCACCCTACCTTTTCTGCAAAAAAAAACTTTTGTGAGGTCAGACTGACCTTGACCTTTGACCACCAAAATCCAATCAGTTCATCCTCGAGTCCAAGTGGACATTTGTGCCAAATTTGCAGAAATTCCTTCGAGGCGTTCCCGATATATCGCTTTCACGAGAGAATGGGACGGTTGTGAGGTCCCAGTGACCTTGACCTTGACCACCAACATCTAATCAGTTCATCCTTGAGTCCAAGTGGACGTTTGTGCCACATTTGAAGAAAATTCCCCTCAAGGTGTTCCTGAGATATTGCGTTCACGAGAGAATGGGATGGGGGGACGGATGGCCGTCGCGGAGGCTGCTCCGCTCCCTAGCCCCCCGCTAAAGCTCACGCACCGTCTCGAACATGGTGTCACACTCGCTCACTTTTTCACGTGTGCGTGAATGAGCCCCAATATTCGCGCCGCCCTTCTAGCCGCGCTGTGAAGCTCTTGACCGGGGGGCCTTGGGTGGAGTTGAGTGGGGATAAGGGTTAGGGGGTTGCTATTTGCTGGCCACACCTCAGGCTCTGCCAAGAGAGGTTTCGAGAAATTCACACTATAATAGGTGACTAAACTCCATCCCACACATCAGTCCGAAACAAAAAGTGTAAACAATACGTCGCTGTTTGACGGCAGTTCAGATTCTACCATTAAGAATCGATATTGTATCAATAAAGCCTGGGGTTTACACCCCTACTGCAGCCTACCTGCTACCAGAGAGGAGATCTTCTGCAGCATGTTGAGGAGCTTTATGGCCTCACGGTCTTCTATGGTTGATGCAGGGACAGTAACAGTTTCTCCTTGGTCCTCCAACTCTGGTCACACACACACACACACAGACGATAAGAGCATGGGTTTCCCCGCATTTTCTTGTCTGCTCTATGCACATGTTCAACATCTGCTGTTTCTGTTATTACCGTGATGTTATTTGTTGGTATAAAGTGTCCTTTGTTTGTTTTCTTTGGTTTATTAATTTTATAAAGTGTATCTTCATATTCTGCTCTTGAGTATCCTACCAGCTACTCTTTGAAAATAAAAGGTCTCATGTTAACTTTTACTTTTTTTTTTTTTTTTACCATATATTGTTTATGTAGGGTATATTCACATCCATTCTTGAAGAGTTTGGATTTGTAGATGGAATGTATGCTTTTTGGACCATTCTTAACCCATTGTAAATCAGAATATACATCTGTTTTACTCCAGTCAGTGTTTACAACCATTACCAACGTAAACGAACCATATAGGGTCACAAAATACAACAAACACAACTCATATTCATCTGATGTCTTGTGTTAGGCCTTATCAAGACCTCAGTCAATAGACTAGAAAATCAAAACATCGCTCTAGTCCTTTGTTTTGTTGCTATTGATGATGTGGCTATAGCCTGGCTTAATTACAGATTCTTTAAAGGCTATGTTCAGAATTTTGGACCCTTAGCCCCATTTCCTGCTTATTAATGATGTTGTTGATCGGTAGAGTCCTTTCTAAGCGCAATCCATGCTGTTCTTCATACTGGATACCTGCAGCTGTGGCTAGTTAGCCAAAAAAACAAAAAAAACAAATGCAAAGTCAGTGGGGCCACGCCCCAGTATGTACAAGCCCCGAAACAAATGCTGAAACCTACTTTGGAGGCACTGTGGAGCAGGTTTCAGCATTTATTTTGGAGCTTGCACAGACAGGAGCATGGCCCTGTTGAGTTGCATTCATTTCGCGGCTAACAAGCTGGAGCTGCAGGTTTCCAGTATGAAGAAAAAGCATGGATTGTGCTGAGAAAGGGCTCGACCAATCAACAAGACAACAGCATTGGTAAATAGGAAATAATTAAGATCTCCTTCACTCAAAAACATGTTTTTTTTAATAGTTAACCCCGCATTCCATTCAAAGTCGGAGGTCAGAAGGTCCAAATTGGGATTTGGGAATTATGACCTCAGTTTATTCCAATGTCCAGCTTGGAAATACAGAGGGAGAAACCATAGATATGTCAAATATGTTGTTTATCTAAGGGAGAAGCATGTGACCATGCAAGAAGCTGGTGTTTGTGTGGCTGGTTTCTGAACGCAATATATGATGAGAAACTGTGTTGAATTAGGCTACCACACTGGTATTGATGAGAATCTAGCTTCAGTTATCTTCTAAAGATTAAAACAATGTTGTTTACAGTTTATAGTGTCTGCCGCCATCTTGACATGATGTTAGATAAAGGCATCTCGAAAAAGTCAGAGTTGAGAGACCATGCCTGAGTTTCCTACTTGGAATTCTGACTTCAGGGGCCGTTCCATTGCATTTTTTTTCTAGTAGGAGATCGGATTTTTCCTAGTTCCCACTTCAATGGAATGCACCATAACTTGACACCTTTAGCTTCAGCGTTCAGTTTGACAAGCTCCCCTCTGGAAGGTGCTATAGAGCACCAAGAGCCTCAAAAAACATATTCAAGAAGTCTTTCATTCTACATGCCATTGCCCTGATGAATTCGTAACATACTATATCGTTATTTTCTACCGTGACACAGGTGAGGTACCTGAAGCTATGTCTGTGTTGTATTTGTCTGTGTACTTGGGCTGTCTGTGGCTTATGTTGTCTGAGCCTGTATGTTGTCTGTACTGTGTTGTTGGTGGCCCGTATTGTGACTGTTTAATTACAACCATGGTGAAGCTAAATGCTAATTTCCACAGGAGTGGACAATACAGCATCTATCTATCGATCTATCTAGCCGACTTGGAATTCCTGGGAAATATCAATGGGTGCTTGTTGGCAATTTGCATATTCATAGATCCCTGCGTTCTCAATGAGGGTAAAGGTGTAGAGATGCTGCTAAGCCACTTTCAGTAGTTTATTGAACAATTTGGTGGAAAAGCCTATCTATATTTGTTTGTTGTTTGTTGGAGGGGACCTTTAAACACTGGAGGGGACCTTTAAACACTCCTACCTCTGGCGAGGTGAATGCTGGCGCCAGTTGTGACCACAGGGGTCTGCATCTCGCTCCTCCTCTGGAAGGGCTTCATGAGACCATAGATCATCTTGACCTCACACCAGGTCTGCTCACATACCTGGCTCACACTCAGGTGTCTCTTGAAGAACCTCTCCATCGGGGTTCGGCCGGGGACAGACGACCGTGTGGTCTGCGTGCTTTTCCGTCTCTCGAACCTCACATATAGAAACAGGACACGTATGATAAGACAACCTTACAAGTCACGTCAAATGTATTTGTATTACCCAAAATCACAATACATGTTTCAATTAGCTTCACGGGCCCACACAGGTACAACATACACTGACTAAACACCCAAAGAAGATAAGGAAAAACTCCCACAGAGAACCGTAATAGGAAAAAAGGGAAGAAACCTTAGATGGGCAATTCAATGGGAGATCCCCCCCAACCAGAACGGCAGACGTGCAATAGGTGTTGAAGTGGGTAACAAATTAAAAATATATATATATATATGCAATATACACGTGGAATAACTTACTCAACATGGTCACACATACACAAATATCTATTTCAAATGAAGATATGATTTACCAGACTTTGACGATTTCCGCAATCTCCTTGGCATGAGACTGATCATCACTACTGAGTTTCTGAACAGGATCTATGGATAGAATAACAATCTGCATGATTATAGAATGAAACAAAAAAAAACAAAAAAAATGCCATTTGTAACACTCCAGTCAAAGTGTTATAAAATATCCTTACTGTATATCATAGCCCACAGCTTAGGCCAGGGGTGGCCAACCTTTTTGGGCATGATATCTATTTTGCCCTTTTCCAAGGCTGGAGAGATCTACCATCACCAGCCAAGCAGACGGAGTGAAAATCACCACATTTTTAAGTCTCATCATTGGCTGGCTAGTTAGAGTAATGCAAACCTAGAATAGATCCACATTTTGATATTAATCATAAAGTGTAAATTCTGACTATCTGGGGGGGGAAGCATATGCATGCTGATATTATGAAACAATAATAAAAAATAAAAAAAACATTATGTGACCTTTAAATTACTGATGGCACTTGCTCCACTTACTTATTAGACCCCTGTGTATAAGCCCATTGCAAAATACTCAGTGATCTCAGTGATCAAGATGTTTATTTGACATTTAAGAAGTCATGCATTGTACAACACAAAATATGTATTCTCTTATTTCAGAAGTAAAACTTTGTCCAAGCGTTTGAATCTAGCCAAAATGTCCCTCTGCTCAGCCAGTGAATGTCTGAGAAATAATGCCACACCTAACATACACACCTTCCAAACATCGGATAAAAACATTTGACAGACAAGTCTAGCCTCATGACATGTCCGATCCAGGTGATGCCTGATAGGAGGATGAGCGCTGGCATAACTTTCTCCAGAAGGGTGTTGTGTTTTATGTCACACACTCCTCCATGAGAGACATAAAAAACCTTGTGACACACTTTACAATTCAACTGTTATGCCTACCAACTATCTGTCGCATTGTCAAGCCATGAATATTCCTTCTGACTTGAAGGAAAAGACCATATTAACTAAATGTTAAATACTCCAGCAAAGCAGGGTTATATAACATTTTATGATGTGACAGAATAACTACATATGCAACTTCAGGAAGTCCCTAAATGCATACCCCCCCCCCATTTAAAGAACTTAAATGACTGACCCAGATCACCCAAAGCATGCTGTCCCACAATTCAATCATATTTGATAAAGTAGGACAACATTTTTTTTTTAAACAACAAACAAAAAAACAACAATTTTCAACACTTAAATGCATATGTTGTTGCTTGAATACATCACAAACAAAACATGTTTTGAATGGCCTATGGTACAACTATTATGAATGGTAATTTAATTTAGTCTCAGATTAGTCTAAGTAATTGTGTTATTATTTCCGTTTCAGCTTTTTCATGTCTATTCGTTCTATATTGCTATCAGACAATCAACCATAGCATCTCAAACTAACAGCGCTTTACCCAAATGCTCTGACTGGATGCTGAGCATTTCTGCGTCACTTATGTCTCCCCAATCATCTGAGGATCCCCCTGCCGTAGTTGACGATGATGCATCGGAATGCATTGCAGGATATACTCTGAGCAAATTATGAAAACTTAAAGAAAAGAAAGATCCTTGTCTGTTCTGGTAATAGGCTTGGGCTACATGCGAGGACGATCTTAACGTTCCCAATATGTGTTATCCAATTTATTGTCTCAGTTTACAATAGGACCTCAGTGCCAAAGCGAAGCTCCTCCTCAATTTCAGATTCTCTGCCCGGGCTTGCCCACATAAGAGTTTAAGCACGGCCCCTTTTACCGACTCATTGGTTCTCGTCATCGTACCGGAAGTACTATAATGTGTATCAATGGTGTGTAGCTGTGAGTTGTTGCGGTTTGTTGTGCCTGTAGCATACTTCAACCACATTCATTGATAACTGAATAGTTAGGTAAAATGTCGAAAAGAAAGTTTTTGAGAATGTTTACTAGCGAACGTGTTCCGTTAGCAGCAGCAATAACCAAGCTTCCGGTCGGACTTTTTCAAAATAAAAGAACGTTTTTGCAAAAGTCTACACCACATAAAAGTTATTGAAAACGCTTTATTTTCCACATTAAAACAACAAACTAACCATTTCAACGAACCAAATAATGTTTTTTTATGATAATAACGGTTAGAAAAGTTTTCATAAAGTACTTCTCACTGCCTAAATAGATAAATAACAGATGAACAGTGCCATTTTCAGAATATATTGGACACTACAGGCCAACTGGGGTTGTGGCAGTATGACACTGATATCACACCATTCAGGAAGACCACAGCTTTCATTAGCTACCCCGAACTAACCAAAAGCTGTGTCCGGGCAATAGTTGCTGTTGCTAGCGGTCAATTAGCTGGCATACCCAACCTATACAACGCTCAGCCGCATAGTATGAGGTAGGGAGATAATACCATAGGCCAGAAAACAAATGCTCACCACACGACTCACTGTAAAGACATGACATTTATGTCTGCCTTGTAAGCCCATTTGGGCTGAGCATCTATTGATGCAATATACTACATTGATATTGGAATACAGACCCCCGGTCTGAGTAGATTTTTGTTGCTGAACATAGTTTAGTCCATCTAAGTGTCAGTATATTTAAGCGCCATTTAGATGTACTTGTACATATTTTCCAGTATAACGTTATGATGGTCTGGAAAATCTGCAGGGAAGTCTAGTCGTGGTTGCAGCCATGCCAGCAGTACCAGGAAAAGGAGCAAACATTTGGGATGTCCCGATCGGATCGGACAGATCGGAATCGGAGCCGATCACAGCATATTTTAATTGATCGGTATCAGATATTTTTTAGCCTGATCAAATTCTGATCCTTTTTTTGTTAAAAATAAATGAAAACCATGAAGGGAAAGCTGTGATATAGGCTATTTTTTTTCTTTAAGTAGAGCTATTCAATTACCAAGCAGCATATCTTTGGATTGGTTTTACTAACTTTAATGTTAAATGAAGTTAATGAAGTGTGTGCCCTGTGCAGTTGTATTTTCTAGGAAAATACAAATATCTGATCGGGACTCAGTATTGGCAGATACTCAATATTACATGACTCGGACCGGGGGCTAAAAAAAAATAGACTGGGACATCCCTAGCAAAAATGTAAGTGTCTTGGGGTTAAGGCAAAGATTAGGTTAATAAACAACTTTTCAGGCTACGGTTTTGCTAGCTTACCCAAAAAGTGACGGGACGACCCAATGCGAGTTTACAATAGCCCCCTATGGGCAGCAACTATTGGTTTTTTTTTATTAGGCAAAAATCAATACAATACAATTACAATTATATAATACAGTACAACAACAGGATACAAGTGAAGCAAGGCACACAAAAAATACAGAACACAGTAGCTCGGGGGCTCAACACAGTATGGTCAGGAAGACAAGAAGGTTTCATACATTTCTTAATGGCTTTACAGTGTTTACTGGATTTAAGAGTTTCTAAATATTGGTTAAATATGGCTCTGATGACAAAGACGTTGGGTCTTTTGGGCAGAATATTTGCTGGTGTGTATATGATATTTACCAAAAAACTAAAATAGATTCATAATGTACAAAGCATTGACATCATTATGGTCATTTTAGTGATTTTCCTGTGTATTAAGTTATTTATATCAGTCCAGAAGATACTGCTATATGTACATTTCCAGGAAAAGTTTAATTAAAGTTTCATCGTGGTTTCTACAAAAACGATAGCTAGTTTCAATATCAGTCTTGTATCTGTAAAAGTAGGTCTTAACAGGGTAGTATTGGTGCATTATTTTGAATGACACTTTACTTAGTCAGTAATAAGTATTTTCTCAACAGTAGCCATGACCATTTCCACTTGATGTTGTTAAATATGTTATTCCAGAAAAATACTGCAGGGGGAGTAGTAACACTTTCCCTGAGGATTACATTCCTTATGCATTGGAGTCTTATTCTTAAATCATATATCATCATTGCTCCATAAAAAATATTTATGTGGGGAAAAGTTGTGCTTATACATTCATGACCAGCTTAAAAGCATTTGTTTGTGAAAAGCTGAAAGTATCAGTAGAATCTCTGAAACATTGAAGTTGCACCCTTAACAAGAATGGTGAGCCACCAATAGAGTTAATAAGAGGGTATTCAATTCAAAATTGAGGATGGATTCTTGAGAAAAGCTTTGATCCGGTTTATCTTAAAGGTAATATTTAAAGTAGAAAATTCTAGAGCATTGATACCACCAGAGCATGGCTTATTCACTTAACACATTCTTTTTTTATTTTTTTATTAGGTGGGGTTTCTTTTTCCAGATAAAATGAAATAAAAGTTTGTCTATTTTAGTGCAGCAATCCTTAGGTACATCCATTGCTTGGACATTGCAAATTAATCTCGACAGGTCCTCAACCTTTGTTACCAAAGATCTTCCAGAAATTGATATGTCCCTTTGAAGCGAGAAGTTGAATCTCTGTTCAATTGTTCTGATCAAAGGACTAACATTTTTTAGCGGCCTATGATACTGGTCTTTTTTTAATGGTTATTCCAAGATATTTATCTGTGTTTTTAGTTTTTTTTACCGGTGTGTTATGTAACCTTTCATTTGCATATGTTTAATGGGGGGTAGTTCACATGTTGCTATGTTTGAATATAGACCAAAAGCACCATGACAATTGTATTACAAGATAGACATTAAAAACAAATGTCATACCACATTGTAATTTGTACTGGAAATTTGTACTGGAAAACTACACCGTCAAATACTGTTATACTGTTATACACCGTGAAATACTGTAGCTAGCATATGAGAAAAATATTGTGATATGATATATTGGCCATATTGCCCAGCCCTAGTGCCATGTGTCCATTATCGCACCTGTTTAGTTGTTATATAAATTAACTTACTTAGCAGGGATGTGTGCTCTCCCCTCTGCTCTTCTCACTCTACATCAATGACTGCACCTCAGGAGACCCATCTGTCCACCTCCTGAAATTTGTGGACTTCAGAAGGTCCCCCTCTCCACTGCCCCCCTCCCCTCACCATACTCAACAGTACTGTGTTGGCTGTGGAATCCTTCAGGTTTCTGTGATCCACAATCTCCAAGGACCTGAAATGGGAGCCGCACGTCAACCTAAACATCAAAAAGGCCCAGCAGAGGATGTACTTTCTGCGTCAGCTCAGGAAGTACAACCTGCCTCAGGAGCTGCTGATCCAGTTCTATACTGCAGTCATGGAGTCTGTTCTCTGCACATCCATCACTGTCTGGTATGGATCAGCCACCAAACAGGACAGGAACAGACTACAACAGACAGTCAGGTCTGCTGAAAAGATTATCGGTGCCGACCTGCCCACCATCCAGGACCTGTACTCCTCTAGAGTCAGGAAACAGGCAGGAAAAACCACTACAGACCCCTCACATCCAGGACATAATCTGTTCCAACTCCTCCCCTCTGGTAGGCGCTACAGATCACTGTGCACCAAAACCACCAGACACAGGAACAGTTTCTTTGCTCTTTTTTCCTTCTTTCTTTGGTGTAAGTACATGCGGAGATGTCCAGCCAAAGTCAGATTCGTTGTGTCAAACTGATTTTGATTGTGAAGAGAACAGAGGACATGGACTAGTTTATTTGGGTGCTGATGACAACTGTCTCAGCCTGTATCTGGAGATGGAGTCCCACAGCTTAGAGACACACAGTGATATAGTATGGTTCCCCCCCATAATGAAGAGCTGCATGCTGGGTATATACTCCTGGTTCTGGTATCAGAACTGGAGCCGGTCCCACTGCTCCAGAATAGTTAGGATGGGTCAAAATGCAGAGGATGAATAAAGGATAACTTAACTTAATCTTAGATCAATAGTTAATTAATCTTGATCTTAGATAAACGCCCCCTACAGGCTGCGGTTAGTGTAGCAGGTTATACGAAGAGAAAGTACTTGAACTGAAAAAGTTAAAAGTCTACTCTAAATATTATAAACATTGTTTATAGTTTCCAGGGTATTTTGTTGTTTACA
>OMKL01141905.1:0-10518 GCA_900302295.1 Parasudis fraserbrunneri | reverse complement strand
TGTCAATCTGCGGTGAAGAAGGCGGACTTCATATCTGCCCATGCATACAGTCAGGGCCTCCAATTCCTGGCCCTCACTGAAACCTGGATCTCACCAAAGAATTCCACCACCCCTGCGGCACCATCTTCAGCTTACACCTTCACCCACACTCCCAATCCAGTTAGTTCAGAATTCAGCGGCCCGCTTGATCTCCAACCTACCGAAATCAGCCCATGTGACCCCATTACTCATAGACTTGCACTGGCTCCCTATTGCTGCTCGAATCCGCTTCAAGGCTCTAGACCTGGCATTCCATGCAGCAAGGGGAACAGCACCCTCATACCTACAGGCAATGCTTACCAACTATACACCCTCACAGGCCCTCCGCTCTGCCTCCTCTGGGCAACTGAGAATCACACCACTCCGGGCACCCGGGGGGAGCTCAACCAGATGCAGGCTATTCTCGGTCCTGGCCCCACGGTGGTGGAATGAGCCTCCCACCGCAGTCAGGACAGCTGAAACCCGCTCAATCTTCCACTGCAGACTAAAAACCCACCTATTCAAACAGCACCTCATGTAACTTCTTGATACTTCACCAAAAAAAATTAAAAAAGATAAAAATAAAAATATATATATTAACCCTTTCTTCCCCTCACAGGTTTGTACTTAGCTATGCACTTGAGTTATGCACTTGAGATTATGGCACTATGATGTGGGTAATACCACCGATTGATCCTATCACCAGTTTCTAATGCGCACACACTTGTAAGTCGCTTTGGATAAAAGCATCTGCTAAATGACTAAATGTTTTTTCCCACCACATTGTTGGATAAACTACTGAAATTGGCTTTAGCAGCATCTCCACACCTTTACCCTAATTGAGAATGCAAGGATAATGACTATGTAAATTGGCAACAAGCACCTACTGATATTTACCAGGAATTCCAAGTCGGCAGCTTACAATTTCAGGACATGTCAGTACTTGGCTTCCTGTGTATGCTTAAGGTACCACATATTGGACCATGATCGGTTCGACCTATTAGTGACATCACACATGCAAGGCAAGCGCATGCAGAGGTTGCACTGGTGGGGTGTTTGGGGACCGAATTGAATGGAAATGCGGACAAATTGTGACTGCGTAAGCATAGCAGTAGGGGTGCTGGGGGAGCTGCAGCGCCTCCATGTCCAGGGGCCGCACCCCCACCCCCAAGTCGCTGAGGTATGCTATATTTTCACATTTTGTTGTACTTTATGTAATTTATTTTCTCACGTTACACACCACCCCTTCTTGTCCCTGCCACCAGTGATAAATATATATTTTCCCTTTTTTTTTTTTTTTTTTTTTTGGAGCAGAGCTAGTTCACCGTTCACCGGTTCAGCGGCATAAGGTGAAGTCAAACAGGTGCCGCTCAGTCCAGTCACTCAGAGCCAGACCTATCTCTAGACCTACGCTTTGTTTTAGCGCTGTGCCAAAAACGTGATAATTGCCACGAGTCAGAAACGGCGAAGGAATGTGTCGCGGGCAGCAGCACACAAGCAGCAGCTACAGAAAGTTGGATATTCATGCCATGATGAAAACTTTCATCAGTGTTGCACCAGAGCGCAAAGCCACAGTGTTATGACTGCAGTAGCCTACAAGGTAGAATGATTACCATGTGCTGCCACCGCGCAGTAAATGGGCATGATGTATCAACTGTTCAGTTCAACTGAAAGTTTATTCACAATTTATTGGAGATAATTATGTTTCTTTACACATGTGTATTATGTATTGGAAAACCAGAATTAATTAAAAAACTGTTTTAATTAACCTAACGTTACCATAGGTTATATCCTGTTTTACAATCACTAGGTCCCTACAGCTTGACGCGCGTTCAGAACTTTTGATAAATGAAGCCCTATATCCTACAATTGCACAGTATGCCTTCTAATTTGCTTTTGATGTGAAAATTGAAGGCTGCATTTCGATGTTTCAGTGTTTGGGTCTGAGTGAAATTGAACTTGGTTGAATAGCTAGTAATGTGGTCTATTATTTTCCGGTGGTTCTGGATCAGTATGCCAGGCTGAGGCTAATTGTTGTCTTGGTTAGGCTATGAATTGAATGTCTATACAGTTGTGATGGTTGTGGTGTGGTGTGTGGTGGTTAACTCTGAATGTCAATGTGGGTGACACCGGCCCTTTTGTCAGAGCCAAATGTAAGTGGTGCCCTCATGATATTTACTGCCCCCCTCCGAGTACAGCACCCTCAACTCAAAATATGTTCCCATGGGTATGTGCGTAAGTGTATACCCCAATTTTTCACAGGATATATCACAAAATGACGATAGTGACATCTCCTCCATTTATCTTCCTTGCAAAAACCCTGGAACTTTAGGAACCTCAAACTGAAGCACTAGGCATAAGAAATGTGCTTTTACTGATTAACCTGAGCTTTAAGAGGCTGCAATACTGATCCATTGTGTCTGTTTGTTGGACAGGGCTGATGATGTGTCTGTCTCCGCCAGATTTGTGTCCATTTTGACGAACGGAAAAGTTCAGACTGGATCAACTTTTTGGAACTGATGTATACATCACCATCGGCTTGACCAATCGCTTTGATGACATGTTATGCTAGCAAAGCTATTGGTTCAGCAAACACAATTATGTTAGGTTCTAATTTAAAAACAAACCAACAAACAGCAGTGCCTTACATCAGACTTGATGAGTGAATCCGCCCTGATTGGACGAACACAAAGTGAGCAATGTGGTAGATCCCTCACAAAAAATGTATCATTGTGGTATTTCCATCATTTTTTGGTCACTACCATCACCATGGCGATCTATGAGTTTTACCATGGCTGTACCATGGTAAATTATTTACACAATGGCCGGTGCAATGGTACATAAAACCGAAAATACCATCACACTACCATGATCGTTTTTTGTTTTTTGTATCTGTTCTGATATGCTGTGGGTGTTGAGGCTCCGATTATGTCTTTGTATTGGTCACATGGAGCTATGACGTTTTGACCAAGGAAGCTTATTTCTGTAGTCTTTAATATTAAAGTTGTAGAGCACCGGAACAGCTGTTCTCAACTATATACAGAATCCAAGGACTTAAGAGTGGAAGCAGCAGCACGTCTATAAATTACATCTCCATAATCCAAGACAGAGAGGAAAACTGCCACAACTACCCTCTTTCTTCTAATCATTGGGAAACTGGTTCTATTCCTGTACAATAAGCCAATTGTTTTGCCGCAGTTTACAGGCAAGATTGTCTATATGGTATTTAAATGTATCTTTATCGTCAAGCCAGATGTCAAGGTATTTATATTCTGCAATTTATTGTAAACAATATCTCTGGTTCTAGAGAACAACATGAATTTTGTTTTGTTTGCATTAAGAACCAGTTTAACATTGACAAGCGCATCTTGTAAAGCAATGAAGGAGAGCTGTAGGTTCTCAGTGGCTTCATATACAGAATCAGCAATGCAATGAATAGTATTGTCCACATAAAGATGAACTTGACATCCACTTAGAGATGAGACAATGTTATTAATATAAATGGTAAATAAGACGTGACCCTGGATTGATCCCTGCCTTTTGCGATGGACAAGAATTCTGACTGGATATTCCCCATTCCCTTATGCAGTGTATTATGCGTGATGGCTGATCCCTGCATTAATGCCTTGTGTGTGCACCTTTCTGATGGCATGCATTCCTGGAAAAGCTCTGCTTTGGCCCAGCCCAGCATAGTGGAAAGAGACCAGGAACCTAAGAGCTGTGCATCAGGTTTGGCCCACAATGGGATGGGGTTTTGTGGAGTATTGTAGAGGGGGTTCAAATTACAACACCTGTTTGGGAACTGTGGACTAAACAAAGGAGACAACACGAGGAGAAAGGGGAGGAATTTGACCCATTTAACCTCTCAAAATCGCCTCAGATTCTAAGGGCTCCACCCATGGTATTCAGGCACATACACACACCTTACCTCCCCGACATCTGGTCCTGGCACCCAGTTTGGGAACCTCTGGAGTGTAATAAAACGACATGTATTCAGCCGACACATCACAATTAGAAATGTCATCTATTTCAGTGTTCAACACAAAGCAAAATAATGCCATCCTGAGTATGAGGAGAGAGGAGAGGAGGAATATGGCCCATCATCTTGATATATTATTTAACCCCAATCGAGACAATGAGAGCGAGCTGTGAGCCCCATTCCCTGACTTGGAATTTGTGCTTCACAGTTTGTCTCAGCAAAACACACAAGGTAATGTGCATGAAAATAGTTACAGTCCCGTGTATACTGAACAAAAATGCAAACGCAACAGCTCCCATGGACATTCCTGCAGTCAGCGTGCATGATCCTTCAAAACCTGAGGCATCTGTGGCGTGGCGTTGTCCCCCACAAAGTAGAGTAGAGAGGCCTAATGTTGTCCCGCCCGTCACAAGGAACACCTGTGCAGTGACCATGCTGTTTTAATCAGCGACTTGGTGATGCCACACAGATCCAGTAGATGGATTATCTGAGCAAAATTTGAGAAATATGCCTTTTTTTGTGCGCATAGAAAAATTATCTGATCTTTTCATTTCAACTTGAGAAAAATGGGGAGCAAAAATAAAAGTGCTGCATTTTATGTTTTTGTTCAGTGTATATCTCGTTCTCTCTCTCCATTACAGACAAAGAAACCGGTTTCAGACCTGGTGTTTGTTGAAGGTGTGGATCAGGGTAGCATTGATGTAGTTGATGGAGATGCAGAGAGCCACGACGATCACGTTCTTGGTCACCGCCCCGGCGAACATTTGATGAACGTTCACAAATGAACTCACGTTACCTCCCACGGCTGATAAATTCATGTCTCAACTGCCAGGGGCCTCCAGGTGTGTTACAAGAAAAGACAGAAATGCATGTTCTGGTTCCTTCTACAGATCGTTATACAGTGTCCTCTGTAAGCATTGGCAGAATTGATAATGGTGAACCAAACAGGCTGTAAAAGATAAACAACACAAACAATATGTTATATAATATGCTCACACTTAACATAGTAACTTCAATAGCTCACTCTTGACTATACCTGTCTCTTAATGTTGTGGACATGAGGCTGACGGGTTTATATAGGTTTATATCGATGACAGAAGTGATATTCCACTAGTCCTGCCCCCTGTTTCACAATACCTTCCATGTTGGTGCAACAACGCTATGAACCCATGAAAACTTTGAACCCACAAATAACCATTATTAATCAAATACTCAAAGAGGAAACCTGAACAAAACCTGTTTGCAAATTCAGTGATAAAAATACTTAATTTACCTTTTAAAATGGACTAGGTTTAAAGGACCATAGTGGTGTTAATATGCATTGATTTCTATTTAATTAGTCAATGGAAATAACTTTGGGGTCCCTTTTTTATTTAGTTATTATTATTATTTTTATTAATATTTTATTTTATTATTATTTAGGATAATTCAGACAAGACACAACAATACTACCACTTCCCACAGTGCCAACAGACCATAAACAAACACCATAAAAACAAATGAGTACAGTTAGACATACACTATAAAATTAAAAAAAACACAAATATAAACAAAGAAAACAAAATATTGATCATCATTCTGCTAAACTTGGCCTTAACCTGTTCCATTTTCTATCATAATCTTTCCTTGTTCCCTGCCTATTTGCAATAATGCCTTCTAATATAAAGTAATGCTTTAAAAATGAAAGAAAACTGGGAAACGTCAGTCTTTCTTTTCCCCTCACTTCAAAAATAAATCTCTTAATCCATTTCTTAATTCACCAAGTATTATTGTTTGTGGGCACATGGTTAGCATAACTGAATGTAATGCTAGTCATCTTTTAACAGCTACCCAAAGAGTCACCACATGAGGCCAAAACCAAAATAAATGCAGGATGTCTTCAATTTCAGAATTACAGAAGTGACAGTTTTGATCCTGTCTTTTATAAAAAGCTTCATCAGGGGATGAAAGAGACATTAACAAATATGTAAACTGAGAGGTACACAATGAATTAACAAATACATTTTACCAAATAAGGATAGTGTTGCTGATTTCCATGGATATAAAATCTTCTCCATTTTTTGTTTACTCCAAGTTTATTTTTACAAGTTCATCCATTTGTTTTGGAATATGAATCCCAAGCACATCTATTGGTCCATCTGGCCATATGGGTGCTGAATTGCAAGAAGGTTTGAATGTAGAATCACATAAAGAACCTAATATTTGTATTATTTTGTATTATTTCTTTCTTTTTATCGCTAATGTTTCTATTACCAACAAGAATAAATATGGGGATAGGGGACAACCCTGTCTTAACTCCCCTAGATAGTGAGAAACTCTGTGATAGGTACCCATTATTTATAGTTTTACTTAACGGACAATTATATGGCACTTTAACCCAGCTTATCAAAGAGCTACCAATGTTGTAAAATTCCAAACATTTGTAAATGTACTCCCATTTCACTGTGTCAAAAGCCTTTTCAAAATCAGCCACAAAGATTAAACCAGGTTTTTTTTTTGTCTTTTTCATACAGTTCAATAATTTCCAAAATATGTCTTGTGCTGTCCCCGATAAATCTACCCTCAATAAATCCATTTTGGTCTTTGTCAACAATATCGTGAAGGACATTTTTAATTCTAGAGGCAATACATTTAGATAGTATTATATTATCACAACACAGTAAAGTTAGAGGTCTACAATTGTTTTTTGTTTTTTTTATTGTTTTTTTATTGGGTCTTTGTATTGACCATTTGCCTCTTGTTTTAGAAGAAGAAAGATCAACCCCTCTTGCTGGGTTCCAGTCACTTTACCAATCTCAAATGAATACTTGAAACATGCTAGAAGGGGATCTTTTATGTAATAAAAAATAAAAAAAGTATTATAAAATTCAATTGGAATCCCATCTAAACCTGGTGATTTGCCTGATTTGAAGGAATGAATTGCTTGATAAAGCTCATTCTCAAGAATCATACCCTCACTGTCTTGTTTCTGTGCTTCTGACAATTTTTGTGATATGAAGCAGGGAGAAAGGATTGGTAGAGGTTTGGTGGTGGGCAGCTCTGTTCAGCTCTGTTCAGTTGCCCACCACCAAACCTCTACCAATCTTTTCTCCCAGCTTCATATCACAAAAATTGTCAGAAGCACAGAAACAAGACTGTGAATTAGAATCTAAAGTATAAATCTTTTAGAATTCTCGCTAATGATGATAACACAGAACTATTCTCAGTCACCAATCGAGTCATATTTCTCCTTGTTTGATTTCTCTGCATAAGTTTTAGAAAATAAGCAGTGCACTTCTCACCCTTTTCCATCCATGTAGCTCTAGAAATATTTATAATGCCACTAGCTTTTTTTAATGGTAAAGTCTCTCTAACTCTTTCCGTTTATTTTCCAAAGTCTCAAAGAGATCTGAGGGGACTTGACTATCTTTATAAATTTTTTCATTTAAACTATTTAAATACATTCAGCTTGTTTTTCCAAGAAGAGTATTTTATGGAGTGTCCCCTAAGAGAACGTTTCAATGAATCCCATACAATATGAGGATTGGCACTACCAATATTGTGCTTAAAAAACTCAGAAATTAATGTTTTTGTTTTTTCAACAAACAAATCATCCTGTAGTAAAGATTGATGAAACTTCCAGAAACCTGGGCCTGTGCCCAGGTCATGAGTCGTCACAAAGAGGGTTATAAGTGAATGGTCTGATTGCATATGTTCAGTTATGTCTGTCATTGATATCTTGGAAGAGAGTGAGAAAGATACAAGAAAATAATCAATCCGACTGGCCTGTTTTTTTCTATGCCATGTATACCTGATTTTTTGTAGGGTTTCTAAGTCACCAAATATCAATTAAGTCAAGTGAAGACATACGAGTTTGAATAGCTTTTAGTGCCTGTGGATGATAGTTAACAGAGTTAATTCCAGTCCTATCAATCATGGAATCCATCACTGTATTGAAATCACATGTAAGAAGAATGTTAGCCCCACACCCCTTTAAGTTCTGGACTGTCTCCTGTATACATTAAACAACTATAGCGTCATCGGTATCAGGTGTATACAGATTGACCAAACATAATTGTAGAGATTTGATTGTGAGATCTACAATAATCCATCTTCCATCTGAGTCTAGTAAGGTTGTGTGAATTACATATTCAGTATTTCATTCAATGTGGATTGAAACCCCCACTTTTATTGCTAGACCCATGACTAAAGATAATATGTCCTCCCCATTCTCTTGACCATTTGGTTTCATCATTTGGCAAGCCATAGACAGACAACTATTGTCTGCTTTTGCCAAAAAAGTGACTTTAAATTTGAAATAAAACCATTTTTACCTCCAAGTTACCTGTATTTCGTTGAGTTACCAATTTTTACCTGTAAGTTACTTGTATTTCTTTGAGTTATTTGTACTTAATTAAAACAACCCAGCTGCAGTTTGATTGATATTACCTGGAATGCACACTAAAAGAAAAAATACAAAAAACATGATTTCAGAAAATTCTTAAAAATGGAGATATCTGTTTTTGCAAATCAACGCTTCATTTACAAAGTCTCGTATCAACAAGACCTATGCTGTACGAGGTATTGCTTGCAAATTTTGACCTTTGATTATAGCACCACCACCGGGCTGATTGGTGTGATATTTGTTGTGGTGCATTGGCATACCAATATTCTATTGTGACAAATGGGCACAGATATCATGTCTCTATCATGTATCAGTGAAACAAAATTGTTTTTTTTATTTTTTATATATATATATTTTGGGAACAGACCAGTTGACTAGCTTCTAGTCTGAGCTAAAAATGGACATTGATAATAATCAATAGGAAAAACCTTTCATAGGGCCCTTTTAAAGCATCAAACAGATCACTACTTCTAGGCCTCTCCATTGTAGTCTACGGATGAGTGCTTATGCGTACACAACAGATGCCTTCTCAGGTACCTCCTGAATGTCTTGTCTCGTAGCCCATAAACAATAGGACTGATGAGCCGTGGCAGGATCTGGATAAAGACATAGATAGCAAAGCGTATGGCCAGTACCCCTGTTGGAAATAAGTACATCAGTCCCTTAAGTAGCATAGGGCCCACGTAAGTGAGCATACACAATAGAAGCTGAAAACCGTGGAGAAGGACAGTGTTCCTAGCCTTCTTAGCATCTGCCGCAGCTGTCCTAGCAGCAAACATGATCCTGATGTAAGTGTAGGATAGAGTGAGCCAAACCAGGACCAGAAACACTATATAGGAGGCATCTCTCTTCTCCGTGAGATGGGGGCTCCGGAACACGGTTTCCCTGAGGCAGAAGACTCTGGAATGGAAGAATTCCAGGGGTTCGGTGGCCAGGGCGACGAAGAGATCTGGCAGGACAGAGAGCGAGCTCGTCGCCCAGATCAAACCAATCACGACATAAGTTCTCTTGACGGTACAGATCTGGGCGTGGCGGAGGGGGGCACAGATGGCTATGTAGCACTCCACCGCCATAATGGCCAGGTTCAGAGGGGTGTTAACAGTGGCAAAAATAGCCACAATGAGCAGGAGGGCACAGAAAGCGACGTTGAGGGTAAAGAGGATGTAGCTGAGGACATGGAGGATGCTGAAGAGGGTCAGCAGGATAATATCATTGACCACCAGGTGGATGAACAGGATGTAGCGAGGGTTCACGTTGAAGATCTGGATGGAAGGATAGAAGATGGCAACATAATATATACAGGACAGGACAGGACAGGGCAGGAGGACATGATGTAAAAGGAAAGGACGAAATACAAAAGGTAGAATCTGTAATGCCGTTAAACTTTGACCTCTTTGCAAAAGAACACTGCTTGGTATTGCACTTTCTTTACACATTTTGTTTTGGGCTGATGTTTGGGTTGGAGTTGAGTGGGGATTGGGGAGGCGTTGCTATTGCTGGTCACACCTCAGGCTCTGCCAGGAGAGGTCTGGAGAAATTCACAGTATAATAATTAACTTTTTTTTTTCTTTTCTTTTTAACTTTATTTACCCAGGATAGGTTCGCTGAGCACAGACTCTCTTTTTCAGCAAAGCCCTGTTTAACATAAATTCACACCTGGAAGCTGCCCAGTAGAACCACAGTCTGTGCCTTGGTCCATCATTTATCCAATTGTTAATAAATTACATGATACAAATGTATTTGCTAAACTTGAGGTTTGGGTCTCCTTTAAAAGGAAAAAATGGCTTTGCATTTTTTTGGGGGGGGAAATACAACTTGCGTGTGTATATAGTACATTTTTGTCACAAATATCAAGTATTTGAACATGTAGCCAACCATTTCTTTAAAATAAACACTTTTAAAGGGGAAAAAAAGGAATTAGTTGACATGCTTTTAAACATGCTTTTTAAATTACACGAGTTTTGGTAACAGGACTGAGAAAAATGCAACCATCTTCCACTTAAAAACCTTGTAAAAATAAAAAAAAATAAAAAAATAAAGTTGCCTGCGATTAACCAATACACATTTTGAATAGTTAAAGTATGTGTGTTATTAGATTCAGTATTGAAAAAAGATTAAAAAAAAAAAAAAAAAAAAA
>OMKL01141903.1:0-10980 GCA_900302295.1 Parasudis fraserbrunneri | reverse complement strand
AATCCTTACCCTAACCTTAACCACAAGCATAACCCTACCCTTAACCTAACCATAATGTTAATTTAACCATAAGTCACAGAGAAGCAGCTGCACAATAGAAATTGGTTTACAAAAAAAACATTTTTGTAGCATATGCTACGAGTTGGTTCATGAGAATACCTTGGTGTGTGTGTGTGTGTGCATGTGTGTGTGTGTCCATTGTTCCTGGCCAAATCACTGCTTTGTGACAATCATACATAGTGTGTCTGTACAGTCCCTTCTGTCTAGTTAAACTTGGACACATGGCTTCTCTGTGTGACAAACATGAGTGTGTGTGTCTGTGTGTGTGTGCGCGTGCGTATGCATGTCTGTGTTCTGAGCATTGCCGTCTGTCTACTTAATGTTATTCCTGCCTGGTCATATTGCTCGTACGTGTGACACAGCAGGAAGGGAGGTTATTTTTGAATGACCTTACATTCGTATCACACCTGATTTACAGTTATGTATTCTGTCTGTATGTCTGCCTATCTATCTGTCTGCCTGTCTGTCTAGCTATGTCTGACCCTGTCTGTCTTACTTCACAACCATTCAACGGCTGATGCATCTAAACATCAAAGCCCAACTAACACTGGCATGTGGCTTATGTCATCTGATCACATTAAGACCTCATTCAAACCTAAAAAATAATAATACAAATAATATGAGAAACTGGCAAACACACTAACAAGATCCATCTAGATTTTGCCTAGATACAGCTCCAAACCTAATTTGAATATAGATCTACATACAGCCAAAACAACTGTTCATCTGTTTTTTCCAAACTATCTGCCAAGGTGCTTTAAGAAAAGCAGTTTCCAATTCATATTCAATGTAAGCAAAGCACATTATTAAAGCTAATGCTTATATGGTTTGGTGCACAGAGCCACAATCGACATGTATATATTATCACTGTCTTGGGATATGGTGTGAATGGGGTCATTGTGACAGGTGTAAACAAAGAAGAAAATTGTATTTTGCTTTGTCGGATCTTCCAGGCCTGACATGGAGGTGTTCTGCATCAGCACTGTGATCAGAAATATAAAATTCAACCACAACATTTGCGTGGCAATGTAAAGAGGTGTAGAGGGAGACTGGGAAAAAGGTTTAAACAAATATCAGATCATTGGAGACGCATAGCAGACATTCTGATGCCAAGTGTGAATGCCCAGCAATGTGGTCTCATAATATCAGATCTCTCCGGTTGGATTTCAAAAATAGCACTGAACTGACAAGTGTAACTGTGGTCATTAAGTATTATTAGGCCACCACCATCGGCTGGGTCGTTTAAAACGTACTCATCAGTAGTGTAGTGTTGCAGAAATAATAACACCTCATCCTCTCACATTATTTAGCCTCGTAGATTATGTGCACTATGTAATAGAATATTATGTAATAGAATTACACTCAACTGACCAAGATAGCTGTGAGAATTTAAAGGAGAACCCCATTAATTTCAAGAATTCACTCCCAAAGCTAGAAACCAGAGAACAAGTATTCTAATCTGTGATGTAATATGGCTTGGAGTTGCTCCATTGACAGGGAATGGATGACTGGCTCTGTAGGTTCATACAATGTTTGTCTAAAACCGTACATATACTGTATATTAACACATACTGTACATTATACATATATCCATGGTCTTTTGCATCCATATGAGATTTATATTATAGTAGTTGTATCAGATCTGCACCAGAAAAAAATATACTTCTTTATATTTTTCTTTAAAATTAGCAAAAGGTACTGTCATAATACTCTATTATATATCTATTATGTCTAATACTATGTTTCAATGTATTCTCTCTGGAGCCGTGCATTGATGTTGCCTCACAGGTTGGAAAGTAAACTGTTATTTCTCCTTTCTGTCCAAGGTTTAAAGGTTTAATGAAAATGCACTAATACAGATCAAACGAGTAGCTCTATACTAGAGCATAGGAATAATGCAGAACATTTTTAGATACAGAGCACCTCATATACCCATAATGTCACTCTCTCACTCACTGTTCACCGGTGGTTTGACATGGCACTTTAATCTGCCCTCATGCTTCACATCTACACTGTGTGTCCTTGTAAAAATACATATGGAATTAAGTGCTATTCCCCCTTATCATAAGAGGTCTAGGTCATTTTATGTCTACTTAAGAAACACACTGTGCAGTTTATAGAAACCTTGTTATCTGTCAGTAGTATATACAGTATATATCACAATGTGAAAAGAATGTTCTGAGTTTGACTTGTGGCCTTGGCTAAGACTGCCCCGTCACAACCAGCTGATGGTTGATTCATTCAAACTTGATTTCTGTCCCCCTGAGAAATGAAATATTGTTTTCATTCTATAAGCCTATGAGGACCAGGTGAGTCCATGTATTTCAAATGTTGGGGTCACAGGAATTTTCTGCTCTCAACGTCAGGTCAAATAGCAAAAAACATTGAGAGCCCCTTCCTCCGTTAAATAAATTAATCTATTTTTAGACCAAGTAGGGCTGGAGCAATTAGAACGCTATTTGAAATGAGCCCTTGGATAGTTAAGTCTACCACTTCATAAATAGCTGACTGATTAAATTTCTCATCTCCTCAGGATTAGTGGGCTACTGGATATGCAGGCCTGGGTCAACATTAGAAATATAGGACTCTGGAAGTTAGACGGTTGCTATGGACGCAGGTTGCCATCTTTGGAGGATAACATAGCAATTTGCATTGAGAAATCGCTAAAACTGCAAAATGTACAAAAACGGAGGATGGGATGGAGAAAAAGAAGAGTCAAGACTTTGTGTGGCAATTTTCACAAAAGACCTCCCAACAACCATTAAACCAAAAAATATACTTTTCAATACACACAGCCAACCCAGGTGATCCTCCACAAATGGCAGCTTGCCCCAGAAATCTGACTTCAGCTTCCCAAACCTGATGCTAAGAAATGTTCCCTCTGGCTGCAGGGGCTATTCAATGTCTTCTATGTACTCAGGCAAGATCAACTGAGCACAATCGACCCTTGTCTTGTAATGTGCATGCTGACAGTATCCAGTCTCATCATACCAGCAAATCAGGCATCTTGAACATGGAGGCACAATGTCTACATTGTTTACACAATACGTCGACTGAACGTACTGTAAATCCATGCCAGCAGAACTGGAAAAGGAGTGATCCCACCAGCTATCATAGTTAGATTTGTTTCTATGACATAGGCTGATGGTGAGCAATCCTTTCAGGCAAAAAGGTGGACATAGCATGTATGTGTTGGCCTTGACTGAACAAGAGAACAGTAAAGTCCACAAACTGATGTTGAACCTCAAGGACCAGGGATGTGATCACAAAAACAAAACAAAAAACCCCCAGCAAATGATGGGGAAAGACAGGAAATTGCAATGTGAAGTTGATGGGAGCTTCAGAAAGCATAATTCCTGGGTTGTGGTCACATCCATGAAGGACCCATATCACCTTGATTCCAAGCCACGGTGGCTGGTCATCAGTGCCACTTGCTGGTGGACAAGAGGAGAATGTTGATACAGTACATCACTATGCTTACACTGCCATCTAGAGGCGGCTAAGATTTATCAACAAGATATTTCACCAAGAGGAGGAGGAGCATGTCGATACATTACTACGCTTACACTGACATCTAGAGGTGGCTAGATGAACTACAACACAATCACAACAAATTGACATGTTCCTTTACTCGCCGAGATGCATCTCCGAGGTATTTCATCAAGACAAATTCCCATGGTGAATAGCGTTTCTGATTGTGGCATTTGTGCTAACAGACCAAAGAGTGACAGACATGTGAGAGGTGATGACACTTGAGTTCAGGCTTGAGTCAGGGTGAAACCCATCACGCAGTGTTCAGCTCACTCTGCTCAGTTAGCAAACACACCAGACCATATGGAAAACATGTATACAAATCTTACAAGATCGTTATATGGTCTAAATCCACATATAAAATTCTTACAAGAAATTTAGAGAATCTGCCATGTATGGCAGGGTAACCAGTAATCTAACATGTGATAGTATAAAAGAAAACATTGAAGGCATGAGTAAGGTGATGATATCTAAAGACAGCAACTATGTAGAACTTTCTTAAGGCAGGGACTATATTTATTGTCATCCTTTTCCATTATGTGAATATTGTGCTTGGATGCAAGTTAATGGAGCCATGTCTGAATTGGCAACATAGAATAAGCATTAAGAACTTATATATGATCCTTTACTCAAGACAGTTAAGATTCAAACAATCTGACCAAAACGTATCACTCATCATTGTTTCTTTTTATTCAAGAGTGCATCAGAACAAAAAAATAAAAAAAACACTGAGCAGCCTGTTATACATCAGACATCATGATACACCGTCTCACAGCTCAAAAACAAAACCAATATAAAACATATGCCTGTGACAATAAGTAGAACAGGTTGAACTTTAACTTAATACATTTTGAAGACTTGTAAAAACCATGAGTTGTCTTATTTACTTATTTGTGTTCGTAGAGTAAATTGGTCAGACCTGAGAAAAATAGCAATTATATACATTTTGAACACTTGGAAGAGGGATATTACCGCATTTCCACTTCTGAGGCTATTCAAAATGTCTTGGAAGTTATGTCACAGATCAAGAGGGATTGAAACTACATGACCATGTGTTGCACAGCTGTAGTCCTGTTGGGACACTGGGAATGAATAGGGAGTGTTTACTAAAAAGGAAAATTCTACTTATTCAGCTTGATACAAACAGTCAGAGGTATTTATTAATTTATTCATGGTTAGGTGGAAATCAAAGCTGCTAATTCAATTCCATGAGCCATATGAGGGTCAAAATGATCAGCACTCAACATCGACTTTAACGCATTCATCAAAATGTACAAAAGAGTAACAAAACACTGGTCTTCTATGACAACAAATCTAACAACATAAACTCCATCACAAATCAAGAGTCCTCGCTGTAATCTTTTCACCTTTTCCCATCACAAAGGGAAGTCTGGAACTTGGAAATGTTCCAACCTCTGAACTATTAGATTGTATGAGTAGAGGCTGGTGTCGTTAACAGAGCGTGAAATGTGAGTGCTGAAAATGGCATCTTTTGTAATCCCCAATTCATCCTCTCGTAACAACTCTGAACACTTCCCAGGTCACAAAATTTCCAGTTCCCAGTTTTCTCCAAAGCGTTTTTAATCCAGGCGGTGGGCGGGGTTATCCAACCCTGAGAGGCGGGGCTACGAGGACAACTCCATCTCCTCGGACAAACAGCATGGGGATGTTCCTCTTGGTGGACTGGAGCGATAGAAGAAATACACACCTTTACTACCATGGACAAGATAGATCAACTCATCAAACAACAACAGTAGGCTTGCCTAGTACAGCTGGACCCAGCATAAAATCAGAAAAAAAGTCATGCCATCAGGTATAAAGTGGAGCTGATCCATTGATAATGAATTAGAGACCGATGTTGCGGACCTGCAAAAATGTATGTATTATTTATATCCAAATAAGCTTTGTACACAGTGTTCTCAGTTCTGTAACATAAAATGTACCCATATTCTCTGGGTGCTCTGTGTGTCATCCCAACCCCTTCCCAATTCTGTCTATGGAGCTGATTCAGTACTAGTACTAGTAATAAAATATTACTGAAAATCATTCCTCCTTGACAGTAATGATGTCACACTGTCACAACATTACAATGTATCCACCTAACTATCCATCTATTTGCATCAGTTGATCTAGCTAATGTTAGCAGGCAGCTGATGCCATGCACTTGGTATCAAGTGTTGTGAACTTTCACTGCTGTTTTTTGATTTATGAAAGTAAAACTATTCTATTAGACAAATATCTTAGTCTTCCATCAAGACTGAGGTAGCAAAACAATCTGGTGTTTGGAGAGGCAGTATTTATTTAGTTTGACATAATTAACAAGTGTTTAAATAAACCAACATTATCAGCATGCCACTTGGGTAAACAATACCGGCTCTTGCAAAATAAAGCATATGACAAATTTATATATTTGTCATTGATTTTGAAATAGCCTTGTCAAACATACCGTCAGATCATATTTACTGTTTGTCAACCATAGGCAACGTTACGGACAGAAAGGCTTACTAGCATAAATAGCAGGCTTTTTTTCACTGGCACCAGTCAAGTGACAGGTGGGTGTCACATGGTCCACATATAAACTGTTTACTCACAGACCTTTCCTCCTGTAGGCTGGCACTGGCGGTCCAACAAAAATATCATACTGATGTGTATGAGAAGTAGGCATTAGTGGAATAGGCCAGCATTGTTAAACCTTTTAGCTTGTGACACAAATGAGAAAACAGTCTCACTCCCTAGGACCCAGGCTCATTGTAACATCCTTTTTCCACCTCTGCAGCCATTATCATTTTGTCCATTTTGTCTCCATCTTTGGGACGAAGCACATCCTGTAGCCAAATTAGTCACAGCTTATAATGAATTACGTGCTTGTTTATCAGTATGCAGTCTTAGATTCTGCACAAACATTTGTTTGACTGTGTCCCTACATGTTTTAATATAGGGACACATGTGCTCGTTAAAACAGTAACTGCAGAGCCCTGATATAGTGAACCAGTCATTACTGTGGTCATTCTTAATAACTATAAGGCAGTGATTCCCAAAGTGTGGGGGCTGTGAAGGTAGTGAAGGTACTGCAGGTGGGCAGCGAGTAGGGTTGTTGTAAAATATGGACAGAGGCAGAGTAGAGGGGCGGTGCAGAACACTGGAAGGAAAGGCTGGCCGACAGCTGAGTGGGACAGGGGTACTTGACTTTGTATTTATAAAGCAAATTAGTCCGCCTTCTCTTTTTGCGGGCCTTCACTGGGTCCCCTGTTTCACATTGCATCACGAATAGCCCTGGGACTTGTATGCAGGTATCAGCCAGGTGTGTACCCTCTTACAAGCGCAAATTACTAGACTGTGAAACCACAATTATGGATGGGTAGTCTATCGGAAGAGACGCCAAGAGACAGCGACCTACCATGTACACAGAATGGGAAGTTGCTTTTTTTGGAATTTCATTCAATAAAGACATTGAACATGAAGGTGATGGATGATGTTCCATTCAGGCACAAAGTACAGAGGAGGCTGTCCATGCACTCTTGGAGGAGAGGGAAGCCACCCATCCTATATGATAAACAAAATGTTGTTTCCTTTATGAGTCAACCCCGAGCGCCATTGTTGTCTGTATTACTTGAGTGAGAATAACAGTATTAGGCTGTGTACAGACGAGGCCGAATCCTTTCATCTCTCCCTGTCTCTGAAGCGCTGTTGCTGCCTTATGCAGGAATCATAAGTGGTTTAATCTCATAAATCGTTACTAGAGAGTAAAGGGTTGCAAGTACATGTTGAGGCATCTCTCTTTCCCTCGGTTTCTGGCTTCTCTGCTGTGTGTGTGTGTGTGTGTGTGTGTGTGTGTGTGTGTGTGTGTGTGTGTGTGCGTGCGTGCGTGCATCTTTCTCTTCCAAGTCAGAAGGAATATCCATGGCATGACAGTATGACAGATAATTTGCGGGCATAAAAGTTGAATTGCAAAGGGTGTCGCATGTTTCTCTCATGGAGTAGTGTGTGACATGAAAAAACACAACACCTGGATCTGATGTGCCAAGAGACTCGTCTGTCAAATGTTTTCATTTTGTTTGGAAGGTACTGTATGTACTGTATGTCAGGTGTGCTCTTTGGCTGTGCTATTATTTTGACATTATTAATCAGATGTCCACTGGCTGAGCAGAGGGGACATTTTTGGATAGATTCAAATACTTGGACTCATTTTTGCTTCTGAAATAAGAGAGAATACTTTGTGCAACATTTTCAATATTTTGTGTTGTACAATACATGACTTCTAAAATGTCAAATAAACATCTTAATCTATGAGAATTAGTCTTGTTTCCTTAATCTTGAATTTTAAAACTAAGTAGCCACAATTTTTGTAGAATATTTGTCTAACAAGGAAACTGGAGCATGTGCTAACATCAGTATTTTACAGGTCCCGTAATTTATTTTTATTGTTTCATAATACCAATGCGCATATGCTTATTTCCCCAGATAGTAAGAATTTACATATTATTAATAATATTAAAATATGAATCATATAAAATATAAATGTATAGGGAAATACTTCACCTTAGTCTCGTATGTTGACCAGAGTTGTGGAACCTTATGAATGGAGTAACAGTACGAGCAGCGGTAGTAGGAGCAGCGGTAGTAGGAGCAGCGGTAGTAGGATCAGCGGTAGTAGGATCAGTGGTAATAGTCTTAGTGGAGTGTAGTGTATGCTTAGTCTCACCTTGTAGAGTTCCTCATACGTCTCTTCGTCTATCTCCACGGTGGTCACCGTCTCCTCCACGTCTCCAAGGATCATGTTCAGGTGCTGGTCGTACGCCTGGGACAAACAACGAACATGAGCCACAACCAAACCAGGGTGTCTACAGGTATCAGCAAGTAACAATTTTTAAAGACTTAAAAAGTTTAATTCATTTTAAAGTAACAATCTTGAAGATTTCCGTTTCGTCCTCTTTGACGGCACCTGTGGTGATATGCGGTACTTGCAGGTGTGTTTTTGGCCCTCACTTCAATTCACTTCAAAACTAACTTGTGTGATGTCAGTCAGTTGGCGCCAACACTTACTCTTGCTGGTGCCTCTGCCAGTCTGTGGAAAACCTTTGTTGACATGGCACTGGGCTCGAAAAGTGATGCAGAGCTTGCTCTATTTCTGCTGGACATGCAAGCTCACTCTCGCTCATTTCTCTGAAATTGCCTACCCCACCTTTAACCAAAGTTAGTATTCCTTATTTTCAGTGTTGTATGACAGTAAATGGAAATAGTCAATGTTACCTCTACACGAGTCATGACAGTTTTGCCAGTTCTACAAACAAAAGCACTCCAAACACACTCCATGAGTAATGTAGTATGGTAGCAAAGTGAACCAAATGGTTTCTAGGTGCCCCAAACCGTGGGGCACATGAACTCTTCGATCCCTAATTTGGATAAATACCTTTACCAGAGGAGAGGGTTAAACTGACGTCTCCATTTCTGTTACAGAGGCTTTCCAGACTACCAAGACAGCTTACGGATGATGTACGCCCATGCAACCTGCTCATAAAAAACAACTCTGTGTAGGGCCACACACAAGGGCTTGTGAGGATCTGTAGGTTGCACAGGCTCTTCACATAAGCTAAATGCACATCTCAAAAATCTCAACTGCATATCAGTCTTGCAAACAATGTATATAATAGGTTGCCAGTGTTCATCAATCAAATGGAGGCAAAGTGCTTGGTCAGTTATACATTTAGTTTTCACAGCTGAATGCAGATGTGGGAAAGCCCTCAATGTTCCAATGTGCTGTCAACATCTCTAACAAAGTGGGTCACGAATTCAAATTTGATTCACAAATTCCAAAAAAATTATTAAAATTCAAGTTTTTAAGTCAATTTTCTCCTGACCTAAAAACTATAAATCGTTTAGCTTGCTAAATCCTACAGGTGGCATTATGTTGCCAGGCCTATCTCCGTCTAGGCTAGACAGACCTATTTGCTGTGAGCAAGAAGTGCAGTGGAGTATCCACAGCTTATTTACCTCCAGAATGACCGCAGGGCGCAGGCTGGCTGTGGAGGTTGAACTACATATAATTCTATGAGGAGGAAAAGTAGCCAAACTGAATTAAACCTGCCTGAATTAAATCCCGTCTGCTTTTTACTGAGAAAGAGACAAAGGAAAAGGTCTTGAAAAAAGCAATTAGCACAGCACAAGTACATGAGCAGTTCAGTCACCTTCACTCCTCCCTCTATGACAGATGACTGGCAGCTCCACTTTCGTGTTCGACAAACTAGAGTAATGCATGAAAGCAACACAGGTGCAAACATAAATGAAATGTTTCAGACTCACGTTGCACATGAATGGCAGCTCATAGCTAACATTACCGACCTGGTAATATACTGATAACGAATGACGGGATTCTTCCACCGCATTCCCTTGAGCAGAAACAGACCCCGCAAACTGAAGACTGATGTGGCTACAACATGGAACAGCGCGTTTGAGATGGGAGGCAAGGTTTACATTTGATTCTGTGTTCGTTTTTTGTATGTGTTCTTTGAGACTGGCCTAAAGGTTAGAGAAGCGGGCTAGGAAGGTCGCCGGTTCGAGCCCCCGGACCAGCAGGAAAACTTTGGCTGGCAAAGTGAATGAATACCGCTCTCCTGTCCCTCACTACCAACCACCGAAGTGCCCTTGAGCAAGGTACTTAACCCCCAACTGCTCTAGTGGAGTGTCTCAGTGGCCAACAGTGTCAGACTGTGGTTGTACTGGGCAGCTCCCAGGTGTGAATATGTCTAACTGTGTGAGTGTGAAGCAGGGTGTTGCTGAAAAAGAGCATCCGTGCTCAGCGAACCTGCCTTGGGTAAAGAGATAAATAAAAAAAAATTTTAAACTGTCTACCGCAGTCAAATGGGAAAAGTAACTCAAAACAGCATTGTAGAATCAAATCTATGTAGCCTATGTATTGAATTGAGAATCGAAAATCGATTTTTCATGACCCCAAGAATCGAAATGGAATCGAGATTCCCAAAGATTCCCACCCCTAGTCTCTTACATGCAGCCTGCCACGCAGCTCCCTGTCGTTCCTCATCTTCACATAGATCCTCTCATCCAGACTGAGCCGGATCAAGTCGAGGGGCTCCTCGACAGTGTTGGTGGTCTGCTGCTGCAAGAGGCAAAGGGAGAGGGGACAAGAGAGGTCAGCAGAGGAGAAGAGTCACTGTATTGACATTCTAATGCTAAAATAGTCCAAAAAAAAGGAGTGAACTAGAGATAAAGGTTTTCGATTCATATTACATGATCACAGCTCACTCGATTCAGTTGCAATTCACATACAAGAGTAGGCTATGCTACACTAGCATCATCCTTGATGATGAGGTAGTAATTAATGCACACAAGGTGCCACCAATCCCCGTTACCATCCAGGGGAGGATGTGGAAG
>OMKL01141902.1:0-10603 GCA_900302295.1 Parasudis fraserbrunneri | reverse complement strand
ACCAACCACTATCCATGCCTTACTCCCCCACCAACCCCATCCTGGTAACCCCCTTTCTCATGACATGTAACAACAGGACAGTGGAACTTCCTGTGTATTAAAGTTTACTGTTGCGATATGTGGCTACAGTACGTGGCTATTTTAAAGAAAAAGGAAGCGAGGGAGAGGATAGTTGGAGAGGGGAAATTTTAACCCATCCACGTTGCTGTTCTCAGGCCATTGGCAACCCATCCCACGCTTTCAGTAGTGTATGAGGCTGAGGCCTCTTTGCATTTGTTTTCCTGATGAGACCTTATACAGGTCAAGGTTAATTACATGAGTCTGGGAGCTGTAATTTTATTGAGGGTTGTATTGTAGTTATCAGGGAGAAGGTCACCAGTCAGCTGCGGAAATGAGAAGGTTAATTTGATGAACGGTTGCACGCTGATTAGCATTTTCTGTAAAGGGACCATTTCAGAGTGTCTTACTTGCTCCTGCTTTTAGTGAAGACAACATACATTACAGTGTTGTCCACATACTGCAGCAACAATAATGGAGATATGGCTTTACAGCTTCATGATGCATGGCTTGTGTGTGACTTGAGTATGGTTATTAACATTTTATTAACATTAACATTGTGGTTATTAACAATTTAGATCTATGTCTTATGTATCCATGTTGCATGGTCTGTTTGAATTAAGTGTGGTTATTAACATTGTATTAACATTAACATGTGTGGTTATTAACATTTTATTAACACTAACATTGTGGTTTTCCATCAGTGTCCTAATTCTTTTCATGATGCTTTGCATGGCTTGTGCATATTGAGTGGTTATTAACACTGTCCGTCATCAGTGTCTTATTGTTTTCATGATGCTTAGCATGGCTTGTGTGTAATTGAGTGGTTATTAACACTGTCCTTCATCAGTGTCTAACCATTTCATGTTACTCTGCATTGCTGTCATGTATTGTATGGTTGGTATTATTAACATTACTGAATCAGTGTCCTGTAGCTTCATGTTGCTTCTCATGGCTTTGTATACTGAATACTGAGAGAAAGTGTCGCACTGTCCCATGCAGTACTACTTGTATCTTACTGTCCCATGACGTAAAACTTGTGTCTTGTATTGTCTTTTTTAACGTGTCACTTTACTGGTTTCTAGGAACATCTTGCCCAGGGACTGCAGTTGAAAATTGGCTGGCTAAAACTGGCACATTTACAGAAATGTAAATTAATGTGCATTGTCCCTGCAAATAAAGAAATAAATGAACTGAAACTGATGGTTACAGTCCTGTAACTTAATGAAACCATAACCTTTACAGTACGTCTTTGCTCTAAAAGTAAACAAAGTACAGTCACAATCAAAGTGCTTACAATTCCAGCATAAAGTCTCTTGAAGTCAAACAGAAGGGCAGGTGTGCTTCTCAGAGTTCCTTGCTGTTTGTTAACCATAGGCAACGTTATTGACAGAAAGACTTGCTAGCATAAAGTTAACTTTCTGGGAGACGTTTGCCTTCAGGCCCTTTCTGCCAGAAAGCCAAACAAGCGCATTAATTTTGAACTGTGATGAGGCTATCTAGCCGTGCAAGCTGTCGTAAAATAATGCACACCCTCCAGCCAATCAGAATCGAGTATTCACCCAAGCCACGGTATAATATCTGTTAGCAACACTTTATTTATGATAAGGTTGGATGGCTCTCTCTTACAGAATGGTGTAACAAACATTGGTATTTGTTTATCTTCAAGGCCCTTATTGGTAAGCTACCTCCATACATATCAACATTGTTGGAATGGAATTTTGGAGCCTATTTGACTCGATCAAATGATTGGCTAGTTCTTAAGATCCCCCGAGCTTGTACTGAACTTGGAAAATCAGCATTTTCATTTGATGCCCCTAGCTCATAGAATGTCCTCCAACACACTCTAAAACTTGAGGTTCTTCCTGGGTTAAAACCATAATTTCTAATCACTGTGTTTCGAGCTGTAATTGTTTTTAGTAGAATTCTATTGTTTATTTTCATGTTGTATGATGTTTTGCACTTTTTATGATTTGATTCTATGTAAGCTCGTCATCACTGAAAATGAGGGAAACCTCAGTGCCTTAAAGAGTTGAAATAAAGGTTTTAAATGAAATATTTACATTGCATTGTACGGTATGTTCTCTTACTGTGCGAATAAATTCTCCAAGTGTTCTCGTTTATCACATTTCTTTGTGCATGCTATTTTTCAGAACATTTTTAACAAATTATACTTTTAAAAAGTGGTGGGGACAAAATTGGCCATTTCAAAAAGTGGTGGGGACATGTCCCCAGTATCCACAGCACAAGGCACAGCAGCAGCAACACTTGTGAGCCAAAGTGATCATTTTAAATACACAATCTTGTAACTAAGAAATCCTCCGAAAAAAAAAACTTTTTGTGCATGGATTACTTGAGTTCAACCACAGTAAATACAACTTTTAAAGGCATGCAGTAGGTTTATGAAAAGGGCTGAGCTAAAGCGTGGGTCGGGTTTCGTCCACAAAGAAAATAAATGATGGAATAACAACAACAACAGACTGGCTGCTGGGTAGCGCGGGGGTGATTAAGTAGGACACCATGACTTGTGACCTCACACACTATTCTGGTATAAACAAAAACAAAACACAGTTCCCCGCTCCCTCTGTGTGTGAGTAATACGCCTGCATGACCTTCATGTACCTCCCCCACGCCCTCACACGGAGCTATTCTCCCCCATCGTGGGGAATCCTCTCATTTCCCGACGCCTGTCGCCACTACTCCCGTCTGCGTGGTCCGCCGACCAGGAGCCTGAATGGAGTGGCCTCGCCCCCTCCCTCCCAAATCGCACTCACCACGCTGAGGGTCAGAGGGCCGATCTGGTTCAATGTTCAGACCGGGTTCCCCCTCGCTGTCATGAGTGGAGACTGCGCCAAATGGCCTTGTTACTGCCTGCTAGGGATGTTATTGATTAATCGACGCTCAATTAATGATCGTTAAGAATTTGATCGATCTCGTGGAATTTTTATCAATCTAATGTTGGTATCAAATAAAGATATTATGAACAATGTGTAGTGCTGTCTTGATTTGTATAAATGCGAGAAATATTTTACTACGTGGCAGCAATGAGACATTTGACCTTCAGTAATGTTGAAGCGCTGTGACCAACCTCCTCTTGAAATTCTTTATACACTTAGAGACGTGTTGGTCCTTTAACGTTAACGGTGCTTTGCTAAATCTGTTGCGTTAGCAAAATAGCACCCCTTGTTTGGCTCTGTAGCATCACTTCTATATGGGCTTGCTAGTAACGTATTGTTGTTTTAATTCGCCTCAAACGCTAAGTATTTCCAAACAGCACGTTTTCTTTTTCAATCAAGGGAAGTGGATGGAAGAGAGGAGACGTGCTGAGCACAGCTGTAAGTGCCTGAGTGGGAGGAGGCGGGACTGTTGGGACAGTGTGTGTGTGTGTGTGTGTGTGGCGCCTAGTATATGTGTGTCTGTCGGAGCCAGTGGTCGGAGACTGCCTGGACCGCCTTATTGAAATCTTCTACAACGAGAAATGTTATGGTCACTGAATCCATTCCATGAATATGCTGTCAGAATATATCCATATCTTTATGTGAAAATAAAGATTTGATTGAGAAAAACACGCATTTAATATTTTTTGTTAAAGGCAATTATTATTATTATTTTTTAAGATAACAATTAATCGATTAAATTATCATTAACGTTGTCCAGGGTCGAGTAAGGACATTTCTTCAAATCTGCAACACTACTGCTTGCAGAGACGCAGCCTTGGTGGGGTCACTGTGATGGAGGACAACTCACAGCCTCCTAGGAGCCATTGCTGGCAAGAGGAACTACTACCCCGCGGGCCTGTAGTTACCTCCTCTTCCCCTCCGACATCGAGGAGGAGAGTGAATGGACCTTTAGCTCCGCCCACACTCATGTACCTCGAACTTCATGTTCTCTGAACCCACCTGACTGCAGCTCTATTGGTCCTGCTCTTCGGTCCTCTTGGCCACTGAGTTTTCAGCCCATCTTGGGCTGGCTCAGACTGGTTCATCCATGCTTTCACCATGGGGAGTGTGCAACTCTCTTTGTTATTTTGTCAACTCTGCCCCCTGCCCAATGTGAGCTCTTCAGGGTAAACAATGTAGTACAGAGTTAGGCTCTCCCTCTCTAGGGGAAGAATGTAAAAAAGGCACTCCGGTGACAGTCATGTCTCCAGGAGGAGTTAACCATTAAAAAACATGTTTTTGAATGGAGGGGATCTTTAACATTTTGAAAGAGTAACTGCCACAAATGACTTTATCACACTTCAGAGTCAGAGTGATTTGGCCTCAGCCTGGTGGAAATAGACGATTTGGATTTTTCTAGGCAGAAAAACTAGATAATAAACTGTACCACTCCTGAAGCCTGCTTGGCGAGTATATGTACAGAACATGTAAAGTTAGACAGACTACAGATTCTGCATTCAGAACTGCGCGACGAAATGGAACATACAGCAAAAAGGAATTCATAACAACATTCCCCCAGAACACTGTGTCACTGGCAAGGTCTCATGCACAACCCGTCTGGCATATAGGGATGAGAGCAGATATACTAGTGCTCACACACACATACCGGTACACATAGTCCGTTGATTTGTCTGTTGAGCTTCCACTGATCCATTATGTGATGTGCTGTTATGGTTACGTACGATTCAGTGGCCCTCGATGTCCCGTGTCGCATGTCAAAGTGACTCCCTCAGCTGAGCTGAGAAATTGGGATTAATTTACTGTAACGTTAGCCGTTTGCTGTTCTGTTAGTTGTACATCATCAGAATGGTGTCTTTCTAAGTGTGCCCTCAGATTTGTTGTGTTCCCCAAGTATTTGATTTTGACATGGCACATTTTGCAAACAGCGTGGCTCTTGTCAAACTCCTTGACGCCTTCTTTATTGTGGAAGCCAAAATGAGCCCACACGCCACAGGGGCCAGTCTAATTCTTTTGGAACCAGCCATCGGTGGTAGTAGGTTTGCTAATGCCAGCAGTGTGCCCTGTTTACGCTATGTGCTTTCTTCCTCCTGTCTCAGTCTACATTGTTAAAGCTGAAGATAGATCACAACACTGCTTTCTAGCGGTATAGGGTTTAAACACAACACAAAAACAAACCACTGATATGAATCTTTGCATGTAAACTATCAATTAAAAATCAATAGTGTTTTTGAGAACTGTTACAGTATCACAAAACATAATATTGCTATAATCAAGTGTATCAAATATCGATGTTTTCTTATACCCCTAGTTTCCAGTACAGGAAATCTGATCAAGCCTCCGTTTTAAAGGGTAAATTAAAGGACCATACCGGTGTCAATATGCGTTGATTTCCCTTATCTAGTCACCCCGCATATATCATGTTATCTCTAACCATTTTCAGAAGCAAAGCTTCTACAGATATCTGTAATTTTAGTTTTTTACCGACTTTTGAAAAGTTTAATGTTACGGCTTCAAAACCTATTTTTAAATTGTTCCCTTGTCGTGCTGACAAAGACGTCTGAGTTAGTTTCAATTAATTTTCCATAGTTTTTATTTTAAGCGTTGCTACAAATTCTGCGGAGAATCTAGCATACAATGCGAAAGTACATGCATTCAAACTAAAATAAAATAAAATAAGTTATGCCTCCAAGAGGAGTTAACCATAAAAAAATACATGTTTTTGAATGGATGCATGGATGGATGAAAGAGTAACTGCTACAAATGAGTCACACTTGTGATTTGGCCTCAGCCTGGTGGACATAGATGATTTGGATTTTTCTAGGCAGAAAAACAAAATAATAAACTGTACCACTCAACAACAATATCACTGCACTGAAGCCTGAGGTACTTGGTGAGTATATGTACAGAAGATTTAAACTAAGTTAGACAGGCGACAGATTCTGCATTCAGAACTGTGCGATGAAATGGATTTCACATTCTCCCAGAAAACTGTTGTCATTGGCAAGGTCTCACGCACAATCCGTCTGACATATAAGGATGAGAACATGAATGCCATTGTGCTCATACACATACCGGTACACAGAGTCTATTGATTAATTCTCTGTCAGCAGCAGTGGGAATCTGGTGACCACTCAGAATGACCTACCGCCAGTCCACCTGGGACCAGGAAAATCTATCTACTTCCATACTACTCCTTTTCATTGTCTTAGTTCCTCACTCAAAGGGATAGTTCAGATTTTGTTTTTATATAGATATATATATATAGATATATAAAGTGGTATGAAATAACTGCCAGTAGAGTGAACTATGCATAGCCGTTAGCTGACTTACTGAGTCCCATGGTTGGAGTTCTGACTGTGTTCCAAGCTAGCCTCTTCTTCTCATCTTCTCATCACCCCTTGTGTGTTTCAGTCTTTGTCCCTTGTCAGTCAGTGCTTGATCGTTGTGTTCTTTGTGTATTCAGTTGCCTCTATTGCTAGTAGTTCTGTTGTCTAGTTTGAGAGAAGTCTGTCAGTTTCTCTGTATTCTTTCTGCATTTCAAGGACATTTTCACTAAACTGCCTGTTCCTTTTCCTGTTCCATCATTCTGCTGAAACGGCCGTGTCCGCACTTGGGTCCATTATCTGCCAGCTTTCCAGAGGCTTAATATCATATTGATTTGATTTTTGCCTGATACAGTAGTAGTCTGTGCAAAATACAAAATAAAAAAATCCTCTGTGGATCCTATACAGTATTTATACACCAGGCCTGTATACTCGTCCCATGTGTCATTTGATTTCAAATGAGCCTGACAGTTAACTAATTTAGCGTTCTGAAATGCGTTCTGAAATGCACGAGAAAGAAAAGATAGCCTGTATGACAGTACTAATTCTCTCAAAGATGAAAATAAAAGTTGAAAAGGCTGCCTTTGTACAGGTTGTCAAGTTGCTTGGCTTTCACCTTTCACTCTGACTAAATCATGGACAAAATACGAAGACACAACCAAAGAAAATAACACGCGGCACGTGGCAACTTTCACATAAAAGCCGCATAACCATCTTGTTGATCTTTTTGTATATAAAGCTCCACATGCCGGAAGAGTGCTGTCCAGTTGGTTTGTGAAAGGGGAAGGAATTCAATAGTGACTGACAATTGCTGATGGCATGTGCACGTGACAGCCCTCTTGAGTGGTTTTGCGGCACAGTTGAATTTTTCCACAGTATAACATGGCTTCTCTCTATTTCCACAGTAATTGCAGTAATGATTTTGAAAGCCTCTATTCACCATGCATTTGCTCTAGCCTGGCCATCCACTTCACCCTTCTCACAGTTCACCTTCCAGATCAAAGGTATTTAACCACAGTGATTTCATATAAAACATGATCAGGATCTCTATGATGATGATGCTGTGAAGTGTGTTCTTTATATACAATAAAAATACTGTCCAGACTGCTGCAAATATAACTCCCCAAATAACCTCACATTTCTTGGCTATCCAATAATTTGGCATAGATGCATATGGAGACAACATCTTAATGAGCACAATTAAAGCTACAATGTGTACGATTTTTTTGTTTGAATTTTGCTCAAGTCTAAAGTGCCTGAATACTTACAAACTACACTTTTCTGTTATTTCAAATTCATGAATATAGGGAAATTATTTTAAGAATTACAGTTCCAGAATAGAATTTTCTCAGATCTCAGATCTCTAATTATACTCAAAACACTCACACAAATTTGCAAAATGTCAAGAGGAGTGAATCTTTTTTTCGAGTGACATTATACATTATACACATTCAGCATCAATATTAATATTAACCTACAGTGTTATTGCGGTAATAGAAAGGTAGCTTAAGTGACATTCCAAGTAGTGCAGCTGTCCACTGAACCACTGTGATCACGGGGGTATAATAAATATGAAATAGGCTGAGGCAGTATTACAGAACACATAACAATTTCAGAAGTAGTTAAGTGTCTGAAGGTTGTGCAAGAGTCGGTTCAAATAATTTGATATATAATGTTGAATGTGGAATGGGGAATGAGTGTTTAGTTGAAGTATAGCAATGTATAGACCCCTCAAACAATGGCCTGTCTTTTTAGATGACTGAGATGAAATGTTGTGTATTATTAGTACGAGTTATGACAACATCTTGGTCGTAGGTGACTAAAATCTGCTCTTAGATAATGCGTCTGACTCTAGATAGATAATGCGGCCGCTGAGTTTTTAAATGCGTTGAGTTCTACGGATTTTATTGAACATGTAAGTGGGCCGACTCACAGAGGAAGCCACACGTTAAACACTAATTATCACTCATGGTTTAAGGCTTGATCTTGTCATCGACCTGACTATTTCTGACCACTATTGTATTTTCTTCTTTGCATTTGTATCAACGTCTATCTGTGTTACTGAGCGAGTTGTTAAGAAATGTTATCTTACTGTACCTCTGAGGTTGCTGAGAATTTCACTAAGCATATTAATAATATACCCCCCACCTACTCTCACCCTAACCCTAACCCATATTAATAATATACCCCCCACCTACTCTCACCCTAACCCAACCCTAACCTATATTAATAATATACCCCCCACCTGCTCACCCTTACCCAACCCTAACCCATATTAAGAATATACCCCCCACCTACTCTCACCCTAACCCTAACCCATATTAAGAATATACCCCCCACCTGCTCACCCTTACCCAACCCTAACCCATATTAATAATATACCCCCCACCTACTCTCACCTTAACCCAACCCTAACCCATACTAATAATATACCTATATATTATTTCCTCCTAACGTGATAGTCAGTAATTTCAATAATAAGCTAAAGGCTACCATTGATATTGTACCAGCCGAATGTAAGATTACATGCAAACAGACACCACTGTGGAGAACTGAGGATATTATTAACTTAAAGAAAAACTGTAGGAAAGCTGAGCCTAAGTGGAGAAAAACTAATCTGCAAGTCCATTATGACATTCTCGAAGAACACCTCACTATTTTTAACAAAGCATTTAGAAATGCCCTACAAGCTTATTTCTCCAAATTGGTAACTGATCCCTGTGTGCTCTTCTCAACTGTTCTTCATAGACAAGATAACAAAAATCAGGCCGAGTGTAACCCAAGGTATACAGACTGATGTATGTGAGACCCTGTTTTGGGAACAAAGGACTGGGTTTTATTGTTATGCAGACGATACACAATTGTATATGTCTATATCACCCAATGATATCAGCCCTATTCATAAACCGGTTCAGTGCATTCATCATATCAACTTGATGTCACAACATTTCCTGCAATTGAGCAAAGATTAGAGGTTTAAATTATTGGAGCAAAGGCCCAAAGAGAGAAGCTAAGCATTCATTTAAAATTCCTGGTACAAAATGCAAAGCCCCGAGAAAAAACACTGGGTGTGCTTTTAGATCATGATTTGAATTTTAAAGATTTTTAAAATCAGAAATATCGCAAAAGTACAGCCCTTTCTCTCCCTGGCATCTACTGAGAGACTAATGCCTACTTTTTCATCACCAGCAGGCTTGATTATTGCAATGCTATCCTTTCTGGTCTGCCCAAGAAAGCTTTAGATGAGACTGCAGATCATTCAAAATGCAGCAACACGTGTGCTGGCCAAGACCAGAAGGAGAACACACATAGCACTTGTTTTAAAGTCCCTTGGTTGGTTGGTTTTTGAATAGATTTTAAGATTCCTTTACTGATTTTTTCACATCACTCAATGGACTAGCGCCTGAATACATGTCAGACATGCTTTGTTCTAGATCTCTCCGGTCCTTTGGTACTGGCGTTTTAGTTGTTCCAAGGGCTAGGACCAAGACTTACATGGGGAGGCAGCTTTTTAGTGTATATATGGTCTTCACCTCTGGAACAGCCTGCCAGAGGACCTGAGAGCATCAGAATCTGTCAACATGTGTAAACAAAATCTTAGGACATTTCATTTCATCGCTCCAAAGATTTTTCACAACATGGTTGGCTAGCTGTCCACACATTGTATTGTCCCCGAATCAATAACATTGTCACATCAAATAGCCTATCATAGCGAGGCCAGTGTCTGCAAATTAGCCATGTGCTTTGAATTGCGAGCGCATATTGATTACTCAAGTGATGTGCTGTTTGGTTAGCTTAAACACTTTGTGACTATGAATACTGCCTCTCCAAACACAATTTGTCCAACAGAATAGTTATACTTTCATGAATGAAACTACAGCAGCTGAAAATACTGTTGGGCCATTGTCAACGGTTACACATACTGTAGCAACCCCATAATTCTAATCGTGCTAAGATGTGTCACTAATTAGCCTATATATTTGTAGCCCTGCTAGAGAGAGCCATCAAGGCAAGGGGGCTGTAGGGATGGCAATGTCGGTCACTTACGTTCTTAACTAGAACCATCCCTAGAGACCCATGCTAGCTCTCACCAGTGGGGTTGATTACATCCTTAGAGCCTCATGCTAGCTCTCACAAGTGGGGTTGATTACATCCCTAGAACCCCATGCTAGCTCTCACTAGTGGGGTTGATTACATCTCTCGAGCCCCATGCTAGCTCTCACTAGTGGGGTTGATTACATCCGTCGAGCCCCATGCACTCCCGGGAAAGAAGTTGATTACATCTCTCGAGCCCCATGCTAGCTCTCACTAGTGGGGTTGATT
>OMKL01141899.1:0-10455 GCA_900302295.1 Parasudis fraserbrunneri | reverse complement strand
CGACAAAAACAAGGATGATATTCAAATATGCCTTGGATCCAGAGCAATGCTTTTCCTATGCATATGGGTGCAATAATCTTGAGTTCAAAAATGTTCCCGTGGAATTTTACTATCCAATGCCAATATCATATCGTGTTGGCATATTTGCCTGGATGCAAAAAGGCACCACCAAAGCTAAACTAACGAGTGTAAACAGCCATGGTGGAGAAAACAGTGCACACGTAGGAATAAGGACTAAAAGAAGCCTTGGTAGGACTAGCTATCATCATATAATCCAGCTATAAACAATTATGCCATTAGTGCAATGAGGCCATTATGCACCATGAATACATAGCTTGTCTTGTGCATTTAGTGAGAACACAAGATGCCTTACATGTCCCTCTTACTCTCTCTCCCTCTCTCTTTGCACTCGCTGGTTTTTCCATCCGTTTCCTGTCTTCTGCGCCAGATTCCTCGGGCGGCACATTACCAGCGTGAAATCAATTACTAGGCCTATACCCCGAAATACAAGAGCCTCCACCCTTGTGAAATAAAGTGAGAGGAATTTCTGGTTGAATCCGGGAACTCAGGCGCCAATGTGACCTCGCGCTCTCCCTCTCTCTGTCTGTCTCGCTCTTTCGCCTGCGGTTATCAACAGTATGCATGTGACTATGAGCAACAGTGTTGTTTTTTTTTCTCCCTCTTTCAAGAGCGAGGAAGAGTAACTATATGGTATGCAAACATTTCCTCTTGAGTACGATATGTCAACAAGTCCAACGCCTCAGGCTCTTTTCCTGGGACACTGGTAATTTGCCCCGTAGAACCAGTTTGACTCCCTGGAGCCCAAACAGATCGTGACATGTTCAGGGGAAGACACGACAGACCAAGTTCAACCCTCGAGGATACGAGGCTGCTGTTAAATGAATGATTAGCGCCTTGTTAGTTAACTCGACTCAGCCAACACAATGAAACCTCAAAGGCCATGTCCTATAGAGGAGAGGCAAGTCCAAAATCAAGCCTCTACAACTTTTAAGCATTCCTGGTCACACCCCGCGCCAAATTGCAGCTGAGCAGCAAATGTGATAATCATGCACACACCTGAGTTAGTCTGCTCATAAACTCATATGAGTGCTGCCACATAACCCTCTCACAGGGGGGAAAAAAACGTGAAGCTAATCTCATGAAAATGCAAATCCTATGTTTAATCATCTTTCACAGCGCACCGCGCACCCAGAGACAATACCTGAGCTGCGCCCTAGGGGATGCCATCATCTTCAAAGGGAGGGAAGGCAATGATATTTCAATGCGGAGCAAGCCTGAACAATTACATTATCCTAAACGGCTAGCTTACAACCCCCCACCACCCTTTCCATTGCTGAAAAACACAAGACGCCCACTTATTTCCAAGGGGACGGGGACTTTGTGTTCCCTCTTATCATCTCACCACAGAACTTTGGAAAAATCCATATCTTCATAATGCTGACTTGTAACCAAACCCCGATCACTAAAAAAACAAACAAACAAACAAAACAAAAAACAAGCAGCTTGCATTTTCTGGCAGAGGCATCTTGGCTTTCTGAGGAGCAGAGGCAGTCTTTTGGAAACCATTGCCAATTCAGAGAGAAAATAGCAGGGGCCTCCTCCTCTGACTACAAAGTGGAGCCTGAAACCTCCAAGTTTAGAGAGGAGGGGTTGACCAAACAGAAAAGGGGTTTTCTTTTTCTGGAGATGTTTAGTTCCTCAGAGACTGCTTCACTGTCTGTCCTTGAAGAGACTTCTCTCTCTCTCGGTCTGATAAGCCTAAACGGGAGTTGTAGTCCCGGAGATAAGCGTTCATGGGCTCTGATTTATAAGACGCTCACAAGCTCTCGCGCCCCCTCCCCTGCTTGGCTCCTGATGATAAATGAATTATCAGCCAAAACAAAGGTTAGTGAATAGAAGCGGCGACTCTGTTCCGCTCTGGTAATAGACTGATTGATGAAATAACCATTAAAAACAGGAGCTAATGAGGGGAAACACAATACCATCGCTGTCTTAGGAGAGACTGATGGATTGCATGTGGTTTCAGGTTGACAGAGCAAATAATGGCTCACTCGCCCCAACCCAATTGCATTTGGCTGCTGCTTCTTCCTGTGAATTACTGCTATTAAGGCAAACAGGTTTCACTACAACTAGAGTGATGGCAATACAGAGCGAATTTCTTGTTTCTCATTCATCTATGTTGCGAGCTCTTTTTATAAACACACACTGGGGTAACCACATCTTCCAGGCTACTATGACAACAGCACAAAGTCTTAATTAGGATAAACCTAAGTGACCTTTGGTGGGGAATAGATGTCTAATCTGCTTTAAAATCAATTGGTGTGCATCAGCAGGCCTCCCCTATCTCCCCAAAGGCACCGGTGTTGGATCAGATTTCACATTAGGCCAGTCACTTTGTCGAGAAGTATTGCTTCTTCTGCCTTAGGTAAACCTACACTAATGAAAACCTGTCAACCCCCTTATGCCCCCTCCCTCCGGTTTAAATTAACAAATAACCCCGCTCACACAAGCGAGGGGAAGTCGTTCGTAATTAAAATAAATAAGCATGACTGCACCGTTAACAGCCACTATGAATAGCAGCCGCTCCAATAGTACAGTGAGCAATGGTCAGACCCGCTTGGCACCAAGGCAGATTAGCGATATATCCTTCTCTTTTAATAATGCGCTCAGGGGCCATAACTACACGCATCGCTGTTTCATTAAAACGGGTCTCTTTTTAATTAACACCAAGGCGCACAAATCCCCATTGTATAGGGGCTCTCTTGCAGTGGAGATGTAGTCAAGATATCAAGGTCCCTTCGAACACCGGAGACCAATCCAAAGAAATGTAGGCTCGCTTTATGAAGGGCAAAAGTGAGTCATATCCATAACTCAGCGACGGAAGGAGAGGGAAAGTCAGCGGCAAGCAAGCTCACAAATCTGTAGCAACATGCAGGGAAAGCGGGCAGCAAAAAAAACTGGACTATTCCTTTCGTGACTTCATGAGTCTTCTTTAGTCTTTTTGCCACGTTAATCCGGACAACACGTATTTGGCTACATTTGTAAATGGATTTACGTCTTACTATAATAACCCTACACCTAAATTACATGCATTCATTCATGCACCCACTCACCTTGCCGTTGTGATGTTGATGATGTCGGACAAGAGAATAGTTGTCTGTTGTGGCGCGCGACCACAAGTCCGTGCGCCCCTCTCAACTTCTCCAAAGTCGATGACTGAGTTTATGGGAATTATTGCCGTTTTGAAGACGTTCTGATCTTCAAGCTGCAATCGTGTATTCCGAGCGCAAAGTTGCTCACAAAGAATGGCACTGAAGTCACTGCAGGCTCAGAGGCTCTTCTTCCTCTTCTCCGCTTCTTTGCCCTGCTATGACTTTCACCGATTTCCACCGAAGCTCCCCGAGCCTGTGATCATGGCAAATTTGATAGGCCTATGGCTGTAGCCAACATATCATTCCTTTAGCGCACGGTTAAGTCAGTAGGCTACGTTTCTTGTTCATGAATAGAGGCTCTATTTCTGTGTGCAGAAGGCAGGGCTACTCCTTACTTCAAAGCCAAGTGGGAATGCATATTTAAATCACTCCTCCTGTGACGTGGTCGACGGTCGGTCCCCGCAGCCACTGAGCAGAAAGGGGGTGTGGCGCTTGACAGAATGATCGATGGGTGTTTAAGGAACTTTTGCCTAGTTGTGGCTGATTTAAATAGGCCATAATCACCACCGCTGAGCAATGCAGAGAAAGCAATTAATTAATTCTCTGCCCTCCTCCATCTGCCTCAAAGCAGAGGAGACATCCTCCGTTTTTTGTTAAATTGGGCGATCATGAAGCTGACTTATGCTATAGGCCTACATAGTCTTTTAAGTAGCCTATAGTCATGACAAACAAATAAGAACAGCTGATTGAAATGTATGTGTCAAATTGTTTGCGGACTACTTAGACAAATAACAATATCACAATATGACCAACCGTCTGGTGTTATGTCACCATCATAGTCTTACAACCCTACCCGTTGCTCTTGAATCGTGTTCTCAACTCATAATTAATACAGTCGTGTGTGATATTAAAAGGCATTGGCTTTGTAAAAGCAAAATGACGTCGCACTGATATCACAACAGAGAACACCTCCTGGCGCGCTTCTGCATTGCGCGCGCACATGCAACATCAGGAGCAACATCTGGCTGGCGGCTCAGACTCAATTACTTTCCAGCGGCCGGTAAACTCTAGCTCGTGTTTCTCTCCACAACAAGCAGGAGTTATTTACCAATAACATCACGAGGTTTGGAGGAAACCGAAACATTATCTCTGAATTACACACACACACACACACACACACACACACACGCTCACACCACACACACCACGCGATCCCCAGCCATAAAGTCCGGAGTGATTAGTGAGCGGATGAAACACACAGCCCTTGTAGTGCGCTGGCTGAACACTGGACTGAGCGAGATTCCCCCCGACTGGAGGGGGCCTCCAACTAACGGGAAAATTCTTCTAACCACAATGTGGGTTCCCTGTCAACGCCTTTAATTACGTGGTTATTTATATACCCTCTGCCCCTCGTGGCCCAACTATAGCCCGCGCCATGGTCATACATCACACCTGCGGAGGCGTGTAATAACTACAGCAGATTTTTACTGTCTGCGAGAGTGCTGCTCGGGGATCGCGAGTCTCATTGGTTATTTGGTTATTTTTATAGTCTTATTAACCACAAATATGTGAACATATTGAGTACCCAATCTGTCTTTTGTCGATTTCAAACATCACAAGCCAGAAAAGGCGTGCGTAATTACGCCCTTTTTTCAATTGCGCACTTCGCTGCACACACCTGCCTATCCCGTTAATCATCCGAAAATATCACTGCCAGAAAGCCACAGTTGTATAACTTAATGGATAATATTAGGGTGCGCTGATATATATTACTATTTTAACCTATTTTTTTTTTTCTTTTCTTTTTTATCGCCTACTAAATGGAGCCTGGTGCCTAACTCGAAAAATAAATCTGAGATGGTAAGCATTTCCCGTATAGCCTATAGTCAGATAATATGCAAGTCACAAATCACAAGGGACCTCATTTACTTTTGGGTAAATGTCTGAGTGAATTTTGTCAAACCTTAGAAAATGGTGACATCTTGTGGAGAAATGATAGGCCATATGTGCCCTGTCTCCTGCAGTGATCACAAATGCCAACATAAGCTACAGTATAAAATGAAAAGATTTCTGACGAGATACATTTTTTCATAAACTTTTCCAAATTGCAAACCAGTGCATTCAAAAGCTTTAACCGTGGTTACGTAAAATAAACACGAGTAATTAATTAATTTATTGAATTTAAATTTAAATTAAAAGCTTATTGTCCTTAAAATATATTAATCATGGGCTATAGCCTACTTAATGGCTTCTACTTGCTATGATGGTGACAGAGCTTATTCTATTGTCGCTCTGAAGAAATGCTTAAATATTGGGACTAGGTGTTTTGTTTCACCCTCTACATGGTAAATACTGTAGTCCTACCCACGTACTTCACATATGTGTCCTACTAGCTACGTCTTATCCTTAGCCGTCATGGCATTGTCTGAAGTACCTGTGCCTGTTTCATCATTAGTATGTATATGAGCAGCTTTAGGTCAAGTCAATGAGCCACCAGCCATGCCCAAGAGGTCACACCCTGGTTAGATTGGACCCCTGTCAAACTCCTATTCTCTATTATCAGGCATGGAGCTATGGAAGAGGAAGGCGACTCTGTTGGTCGGATTACATTCAAGTCCCCACCTCGGCAGACAAAGGTTTAAATTTTCAAACACTCAAAGTATTACATAGTTTCAAACACTCCTCCATTCCCACCTGCCCAGAGGATGAGAATCGGTCTTGCGACGCACCATTGATATCATGGGACACGAGAGCGGGACACTCCCAGTGTATATAATTCTATGGACATTCCCAGAATTAGCACAAAGTGTGTGTGTGTGTGGGGGGGGGGGGGTCATGGCTTTGAACTCTGCTGCCACACTAGCCTATTGCACAGAAGCTTCCCTTTATCTCGTACATCGACCTTTTGTTTTGTCAAAACTGATGGTCACAATCCAAGTGATGGAGAGGAGGAGACAAACTTTACATCTGTGGAAAGGTAAAGGGTTAACAATAGACAGGGTGTGAAATGAGTCTGCTTGGGACAGAGAGCGAGAGAGAGAGGTAGGGAGATAAAGAGGGATCACACTGATAACAAACATTAGGCTATTACAGTTTAGGTATTTTTAGCCGACGCTCTTATCCCAAACAACTTACAATGAGTGCAACAGTAGAAGGATATTAAAAAAAAAGCATCACCACCACCAACATCGCAAGTAGCCAAAATGAGGAATACAGAGGGCCAATCCGCAGTGCCCAGTGAGTAACCTGAGAGCAAGTAGCTAAGAATAAAGTACCCTCTAGACTATACTGTAGATTTATATCCCCAGTACGTACCAAGGACAAAAACACATCCAGGCACAGCTTTTTTCTTTCTTTCTTTCTTTCTTTCTTTACAAGAAGATGAAGTGCAAGCAGAGCAGGGAGCTAAGGGAGAGGGGGAGGATAAGTATTCCTTGAAGAAATGGATTTTCATTCTCTTATGGAAGATGGAGAGTGACTTTGCAGCCCTGACTTTGCTAAAAAAAGAAAGAAAGAAAGAAAGAAAAAGCTTGTCCCAGGAGGGAAATGTCCAGCTTCAGCATTCCAGATGAGTTGTAAGTGGGGTGTAGCAGCTTGGAGGGAGATGCGGCATTCAAGTTCGGGAATGACTAGGAGTTTGGACAAGGAGGATGACTCCATTTCGAGGAGGGGTCTGATTCTGCAGAGGTTGTAGAGTGAATATCTGCAGGCTGAGGCTAGAGTGTGGGCTTCACACAACCGTTGCTTCTCTTGGATCACACGAAGGTTCTTGGCAGTCTTGGCGTGAGACTCTGTGGTGCTGTCTATTGTAATGGAGAGGTATTTCAGAGCGCAGGACTTGCTTACCCAGGAAAAAAAACAACAGCTCATGTGGTCTGGTCAAGGTTGAATTTGAGGTGGCAGAAATCCATCTGGAAATGAGGCAGGCAAGCAGAGATATGGATTTCTACCTGTGTGTCGGAGGCCTATGGTTGAGTATCAGGATAGCACTGGCAAGAAAATGTGTGGGATGTTTGGACAGAGCCAAGAGATTTATTGTGAGGGGGCCAAGGATTGAGCCTTGGGGGACCCCGATGGAGAGAGAACATCTTCTGAAATGTAATGTCAGCATTCCTCATTGAAACCTTGGGGCACAGATAGCTGGAAGGTTACAGCTAGCTGTGTCCCATGGTTTAAATGATGGATGCTAACAATGTTAACATTCCATTTTTGGGAAACTGGAGGACACGTGTAGAAACCTTTCTCCACAATGTGACAAGATTCAAATTCAAAATATCAAAGTATCCCTTTAAAGGCCCAGTCTGTGATCCAACAAATGTGTAGCCCCACCAATAAAAATTAACAATAGGAACGGAGACATGTTTTCATTCTCTAGTTGATTTATGGAGCTCTTAAAGGTCCCTTATTATACTGTTTGTCAACAAGCTGATATAGGTATTCGAGTTCCCCAAACCATGTCTTTGAAGTTTTTTTTTGCTGAAAATACTACTCAGATTATGCATTCTAGCATGCCCCTATACCCCTCTGTTTCAGTCCTGTTCAAAACGAGCTGTTTCTGTGTCTGTAGCTTTAAATGCCTTACATCCAGCAACTGCGCAGCATTTCCTCTACATTTTCTTCTGTCTTGTCGATAGCTTTTGCTGATGCTAGCTCCACGATAGAATGACCCGCGTGTGTTTTCTTCCGCATACAAGGAGGTTGGACGGTGGGCGGTGCCGAGTGGCAGTATTGTCTCGTGCCGACATCATCATGTTACGGAACTCCAAACGGCTCGAATTACAGGCACAGTTTCTGAATACTTTCTCTGTGCCTTTTTCCATGGGCTGAGCGTTTTGATACTTTCACTGTATTTATATAGCACCTAGACTTACTTTATAATCAGGAAAGAAATGGAAATCGTGCTTTCTCCAATATGTCTCCTTTAATACGAGGACTAATATATGAATAACAGATACATATGTGTTGTAAACTGTATTTGTTTAATTTTGTGGCTGTAAAAGGCTTACATTGGTAATGTTTGTAAACATTGGAGTACAACAGACCTAGCCTCCATTTTGATTTATGATGGAGAAAATGAGTTCCAAATAGGATATTTTCCATCTAGAAATTAAAACCTTTCAGAATGTATGTGAATATAACTCCAAGTTATATGGTCAAAAGAGAATCCCAATTTGGGCCTTTTAAGTATGAGAGTTTTGCCAGTATCGCCAATGGCCAGTAGAGGACAGCATCATTGCACCAAAAATGTTGACTGTCACATTGAAATTCTTGAACGCTCTCTCGCTTATCTCAGTTCAAGCTTTGGGCACAGTCAACAGGAAAGATTCCTGAGACCTTAGAAGACTACATTGTCCTCTGCACACCCATGTATAAAGACATAACTAAGAGGAAAGCTTCCCCCAGTATGACCTTATAAATGAAGGTCTACCGGTGGTGGTGGTGGGGCCCCTGGGGCAAGAAAGTGTTATGAGCCCCCCCGGGAAGAATTTCTTTCAACAGCTGTGGAATACTCATCTCTACGGCCTTTTGATAAAGGATATCTGACAACAATTTTTGCTGTTGTACTTTAAACAGTATACTGGGGCCCCTTTCAAATAAAATCATGCTATATTCCAACTGACGTTAGTGAGATGGAGCCATTCATCTACGCACAAACCTGGGGCTCTCAGGGACTTTGGTGGCCCTGATGGTCCGGGGCCCTGGAGGATTTGCCCCGCATTTGTCGCTAATCCAGGCATGCTAAGACAGCGCATGTGTAAAGATGGAGATGGCCGGCCAGCCAGCCACGAGATGCAATGAGCAATAATGAGTGAGGGCCTCATAGCAAAGTTCCTTGTACTATGACAAAATGAATGGTGGTGAAGCACACACATACACACACAAAAAAACAAAAATTCACAGCTCTCTGTCATGCTCCACCTGCAACCTTTCCTCTGTACACCTCGCCAATATTATGTTATCTTTTTTCACCCTCCATGTTGAACCGATGTTAAAATAATGACACCCCAAAAAAAAAAGCTCACTGTACTTTGTTTTTCCACTCTATTTTTGATAACAACAACAAAAAATCGCAGTAGTATTTACCAGCAATAAATAACAAATAGCCTATTGATAATAGGAAAGACGCACTCTATATTCTACTGTATATGTACTGATTTATTCTATTTAATATTCTCTGTTTTTGTTCCCTGGTGTACAGATGTAACCTGACCAGCCAGATGGTCTGTTGCACAGAACGATCTGGGAAGTCGTCCTTTGAAACTGTTTGTAACTTACATAACTTGTTGTCTTCTGGCAGGCGTCATACCTAATCCGTGCCCGTTAGCAGTCAGTAGTTCCTCTAAGGACGCTGATTGGTCCGAACCACCACTGATTGGCTCAGGCTCAAGGCATTTACATTTTTAATGTTCGCTATTGCCCAGCTGGCCACACTGTCATCCAGGAACTGCTCACGTGAAACTCATATAATAAGTTAATACATCTGGTGATTTATGCATAACAAGATTGTGTAAGCTAGTAAGTGCTATGTTTACGCGAAACCAATTTTTGGCAAATTTCTCGCTCCGCTATGTTCAACTCGAGTGAGTGCCGTTCGGGCGCCCTAGAGCAAAGCTGCATCTGTTCGCCTCCGTTCGCGTCTTTCAATTGACTTTGTACGCATTCGCGCAACCACTAAATTTCGTTTTGCATTGTATTAGAACGTACAGATGCTCCAGTGCACCTGGCTCATGCGATTAAGATCAAACTATCAAACTAGGCAAATATGAATTAAGATCCAGCAATTGCATATCCTATTTCTCTTCTAAAATGTTGGGGGGGGGGGGGGTTTCTTTCGTTTTGGAAGGCAACGAGTACCAGCCAATCAGAGACATAGTAGAGCGGGTCTTTGCGGAATGCGGGTGGAAAAAAAATAAGCCTGACAAAGCCTGGATTCTCGTGAGATCTCGCAAAAGCCAAGTGCTGTGCAAGGTTAGTACAGAGGTGGCAATTTGGTGAGAAATTATAACCACGTGATTGCTGATAACCTGCCAATCACCCACCAAGCACTTCACGACTTGGCCCCCCTCCTTCCTCTCCTCACTCCTCCAACAGCATGCCCCATCCACCCAGCCCTAGACCAGCCAATGCCAACCTCTTCACCCCCTCAGGGACCAAGCACCGAACCTGGGTGCCCCCCCACCCCCCACCCACTGGAACTCTCTGCCCACTCACGTCAGGAACTCCGTCTCACTCCCTTCCTTCAAAAGCACGCTCAAAACTCACCTCTTCAAAACTGATCATG